>CAXKVX010001212.1:0-104003 GCA_964058865.1 Eleocharis quinqueflora | reverse complement strand
GGAAATCTCCTCTTATGAGCAACAATGGAGGTTTCAGATGGCCTAGAAGGAAGACAACAGCTTCAAAGAATGCTCAAGATGGTTTCATTCCAGTTAAAAGTGCTAATACTCATTTTAAAAAACCAACGGTCGAGAATCAAGTTAATTCTCTGTAGAGGAAACAACTTTTGACCGATGGCAGTTACAGACATGTCAATGTCTCAACTTACCAAGAATAAGTCTTTCATTCAACGCCGTCGATTTCCATCACAAAAAGGCACTGCTACAGATGTGGCAATCTCGACCACGTTGTTGCTCGATGTCGTAACCCAAAGTTGTGCTTCTCATGCAAAAGAACATGTCACACTGCTTCTCAGTGCAACCAACAAAAATCGTTTAAGCGGCACAAAAATTCTCTTTCCCCAATCGAAAGCTGCTTCAACTCATCTCTCCCAAATTCATCTTCTCTTACCCAACTTCAACACATTTCACCCTCGCTAAAGATGTCAGATTCGATGGTTCACATCCTAGATCTAGGAGGAGCTGATTTTGAAAAATTGCACAATGAATTGCGAGATAGCTTCATCATCCAAGCAATCAAGGAAATTGAGATCCCTGATATCATTGCTGGACTTCAGATCTCTCACCCTGGTGTTACTCAATGCTCAATTAAGAAGATGAAAAACCATTGTTTCCTGATTCAAGGTCCTCCCTCCTGGGTAAGAGCAATTACAGAAATGAGGGTAATCGAAATTGGTCCTTTCTATTTTCATGTTTCAACCAATTTTGATGAGCTTTTTCCCAAATTAGAAATGGTCAAACAATGGATACGATTGTACAAAATACCCTATGATATGATAGATATCCATTCTTTAGACTCAATCGTTTCAGTTTTTGGCTCGTTAATTGGTTGGGATAACAACACTTTCAATGGCTCTGACCTCCGTTGGGTTCGTCTTCTTGTTGAAACCAGCAACTCGGGACCTTTACCCAATCAATTATGGTTTGCAATTAATCGTCCTGATAACAAGAAAGAGATGATTAAGATTACAATTGAAAATAAAATGAGCAATTCCCCTCCCATTCTCAGCTGGAGTTCTTAGGATGTCCTTAATTCTCTGAATAAGATGAAAACACAATTAGAAGCTAAAACTAAAATTGCTCGTTATGGAGAATACAAGGGAACTGCTTCATCTCTTTCTGGCACAACTCAACTCTCAGCACCAGTAACCACAAACAATATGCAATTAGCTATCTCCTCAATCTATGGGCCTTGCACCACAAATCAAAGAGTAAAATTATGGAAAGAATTATATTTATTAGGAAAATTAATCAATATGTCTTGGTTAATTGGAGGTGATTTTAATCTCATAAGAGAAAGAGGTGAAAAACAAGGTGTTACATTCATACAAAATAATATGGATAACTTTAACAAATGAATAAATGAATATGCTTTAATTGAATATAAGTGTAACAATAGAAAATGCACATGGTCAAGAGGAGGAAGAAGTTCACAAAGAGCTTGTTTGGATAGATTTTTCATTAACATACAATGGGCAAATATTTATCCTACATCCAAAGCATTTGCATTGTGTAAACAGTTATCAGATCATAACCCAATATGCTTGACATTTGGCATATCAAACTACACAAAAGGGTATCAATTTAGATTTGAAAAAAGTTGGCTATTACATGACAATTTCTTATTACAAGTTAAAGAATGATGGTCACATATAAAGCTCAATAAAAATAAAGGGTCATAATGGAAAATAAAGCTAGACAATCTCAGACGAAAATTAAGAGGATGGGGAGCAAATATTAAAAAAGATAATAGAGAGAAGAAACAAAATATCATATACCAACTCAATTCTTTTGAAACATTATTTGAAACAAGGGATTTAGATGATAATGAAATAGAAGATTACTTAGGGGCAAAAGAGGAATTATTTAAATTTCATAAGGAAGAAGTAATTTATTGGAACCAGAGAGCAAAAGCAAAATGGCTAAAAGACGGTGATGCAAATACACGGTACTTTCATAAGATTGTCTCTTTTAAAAAACATAAAAACACAATAATCTCCTTAGAAATAAAAGGTTCTACTGTTACAGATGAAAAATAATGTCAAAGCATATTTTCAACCACTTCAAATTTTTATTAGGTAGCACTGAAAATACATGGGCAGAATTAAATGCTAGTGTATACGAAACACATGAAAAAGTTACAAATGAAGAAAATGAGAATTTAACTGCACTCTTTACAATAAATGAAATATATCAAGCAATTATGCAAATGGATGCTAATAAAGCACCAGGCTCTGATGAGTTCTCCATGACCTTTTACCAGAGCTGTCGGGAAATAATCAAGTTTGATTTATTGGAACTATTTCAAGATTTTTATAATAATAACTTAGATTTATCAAAGCTCAATAGAGCAGTAATATGTTTGATACCAAAAAACAAGGAACTAGACTCAAAACACTATATATGATTACAGATCCATAAGTCTTCTCAATTGTTGTTTTAAGATATTTACTAAAGTGCTAGCTAATAGAATGACCATTGTTCTCCAAAGAATAATTAGCCCAAATCAAAGTGCTGGTTTAAAAAATCGAAATATTATGGAAAGTATGATCACAACTCAGGAAATCCTGGATACAGTTCATAAATGCAAGGAACAAGAAATTTTTAAAACTAAATTGTCAAAAAGCTTTTGATAACATAAATTGGCAATATTATTTAAAACTTTAAAGAATAGAGGTTTCAGTGAACAATGGATTACTTGGATTAAAAAATCATTGGTTAAAGGTCATAGTGCAATAATATTAAACAATCAAATAGGGGATTACTCTGAATGCAAATAGGGTTTGAGGCAACAAGATCCTTTATCACCATATCTCCTTATATTGGCAGTAGATAGCTTAACCATTTTAATTAACATTGGCATAAAAAACAATCATTTCCAGGGTCTAGGATCAAATCTGGAAAATGGCAACAAAATTATGCACCTTCAATACATAGATGATACTTTAATATTCATTCAAGCAAAACATGAAATGATTGAGAATTTGAGATGGCTGCTAAGAACATTTGAGGGGTTAACATGATTAAAAATTAACTACTAAAAATCTGAGTTAATACCTTTAAATATTGAACAACATATTGGTCAATACTATACTGGCAAACTAGAACGCAAACAAGGATCACTGCCAATTAAATATCTAGGCCAACCACTCCACTAGAAAAAGTCAAATAAAGAAAATTGGTTGAAGCTAATTGAGAAAATTAAAAATAAATTACCCATTTGGAAGGACAAAATGCTTTCAATTGGAGGAAGATTAATTCTAATCAATTCAGTTTTATCATCTTTGCCATTATATTATATATCTATCTTCAAAATGCCAAAATGGATTTGGAGAAAAATAGATAAAATTAGGAAAAATTTCTTATGGTCAGGGGCTGAAAACAAAAAGAAAATATGTTTAGTTAAATGGGAAAAACTGTGTAGAAAGAAAGAATTTGAAGGTTGGGGAATTCTGAACTTACTGCAAATGAATAATACACTAATATGTAAATGGGTATGGTTGTTTTTGTTTGAAGAATATCAAGGACTATGGAAAAGAATGATTATAGCAAAATATAATAAATTTAATACAAATGCATCACCCTTTGGACAGGAGTCAGTCAACTTTACAAATTAATTCAAATTAATAACAAAAGAATTGTTGATAATGGTAAATCAATTGATTTTTGGAATGACATATGGCTTAACAATTGTGCTCTAAAGTTACAGTATCGCTTAGTATTTAATAAATCAAAATATGATCACACTTCACTAGAAAAGGTTTGGAATGATGACAATATCAACCTAACTAGAGAATGTAGCAATGAAATGAGATGTCAAAAAGAAGTTTTAAAGGGTATATTGGAAAATTTAACAATTTCAGAAAATGGAGATTCCTCAATATGGTGTTTAGAGTCAGATGGAAAATATTCAGTTCAATCAATGTATACTTTTTTAAATAATGGAGGAATACACATAAATTTGAAAAACACAGTATGGAATCTTAAAATACCATTAAAATTCAAGTTGTTTACATGATTAGTATTGCAAAATAGAATTCTTACAAAGGATAATTTAATAAAGAGAGGGATATCAGTTGATAAAATATGTAATTTTTGCAAACAATATGAAGAAACAATAGAACACCTTTTTCTCAATTGCAAAATCTGTAAAAAAAATTGGATGATAATCAAGTATTCACACCCCAGTAGAATAAACATAGACACATCATCTGTTGAACAACTACGGTTATCAATAATAAACTTAATGATCATGATAGGGAAAGCTGGGGTATACTATTTGCAGTCTTTATTTGGATAATATGGATGGAAATGAACAACATTATTTTTCAAAACAAGACACTCAGAGACAATATAACAATATACAGTTCAATTATTCATTTACAAATGTATTGGACAGGTGGCACATGCCATATAGAGAATTTTTTCAGGAAAATTGCAAATCAATCATGTGGATGAAGACTTGCAGGACAATTGAACACCTTAAAGTATCAGCTAAAAGGGCATATCAGCATTCTCACATCCATTAGAGCATAAGTAGATGTTTTGATAACCAGTTTACACTTTTTTGTAATAAAGAGTTTGATAACTTTGCTAGATCCATTTACTGGTACCGGAGAATCTCATATCACATAAATCACATCATAGTCCAAACAACATTGGAAAACTAGTATCTGTCGGTACCGAGCTGCTGGTACCTATACGATGAGAAAAGTCCAGTTTAGAGTCAGTTAGTTTCTGGAGTTTACATTTTAACTTTTGAACTTTATTTTTCAAGTACAGAACTCATGTACTTTTTTTTGTAATTGCTGAACATTATTGCTTTTATTTTAGAGGTCGACATTCTATGTTGGAGTTAGCTCTAATAAAAAAAATATTACTTAGGTTAGGTACTACTAAAGAATAAAATAAACTAAGAAAAAATACGTTAAGAAAATATATCTAAAAGCCATCGGATACATTGATTCTAAATAAACTAACGAAATATAAATTGAGTCGAGAAAACATATTTAAAAACTTTATAGACTCTAAAATCATCTCTAACATCCAGTAACGAATTCATATTAAGAATAATGCAGAATCAAACTAACAATAATGTAGAAGATAAATTCAGTCATTCAAATTAATAATTTAGGCATCTTTTGAATTAAAAAACATGACAATTTAAAAAAAAAAAAAATATTTGTAACAAATTAAATTACGAGAAGGTCAGTGCCACTTCAACCCCGTGAGTGCTAACTAAAATGATTTTGTAAAACAAAAGCATAAATTTAATATTTCATTCTGCATAATGTGCTCAGATTTGGAGGACCCATGCGTAAAAAAACCATCTCAATTGTATAATTTTCTGGGTATCTATGAGACTATTAATTAATCTATTATTACTAGGAAGTCCGGTATGCTATTAGTCTGGAAAGAAAAGAAAAGAAAAGAAAAGAAAAGAAAAGACCAACCAATCCAATAGTACCAGACATCTCCTTCACCTTCACCTTCACCTTCATAGAGAGAATAGAGAGAGAGAGACAATTGCTTCTTGCTTCTAGTTCCCGCCTCACCATCCCTGGTCTCTTTCCCCTTGCCAGTTGCCACCACCATGCCACCACACCTTCCCACCAAAGAACGCTATCCTGTTCCATCCAACACCACCGAATGCCTCACCACTTGCTCCCCCGATTGCCTCTTCTACGACCTCTGCCACAAACCCCATCCTCTCCCCCATCCCCTCCCCTCTCTTCCCCCACCTCATCCCTCCACCTCCACCTCCATCCATCTCCACCATTTCCCCCGCCTCCTCCTTGCCCTCCTCATCCCCTCTGCTCTTCTCGTCTTCTTCTCCATCCTCTTCGTCCTCCTCTGTCTCTTCTATGGTTACCGCCGCCACCGCCGTGTTCTCAATCTCAATCTCAACCCTGCTCCTGCGCCTCTTCCGGTTCACCTCAATCCACCCGATCTCGCCCTGGATTCTGATCAGCACTATGTCTGGTACATACGTACTGTTGGATTGGATGACTCCGCTATCCGTGCTATATCTGCTAGGTGTTACAAGGCCGGTGACAATGGCTGTGGCGCCTCCATGGCTGGATGTACTGTTTGTCTTGGGGAATTTCATGAGGGGGACTTGCTTCGGTTGCTACCCAAGTGTGGCCATGCTTTCCATGTGCCGTGTATCGACACATGGCTCCGTGCTCACGCCAGTTGCCCGCTTTGCCGTGCAGCAGTTGTTGCTCCGCCTCCGAATGGTTTTCCCATGCCTCCTTCTTCCCCTTCTGATACTGGTGATGAGTTGTCGGATACAGAGATGTCGAATTTGGGAGATGGCAGTGGAACTGAAAACAGTGTATCATCTTTAAGCATGCAACCTGTTAGACGGAGTGCCTCACTGGGCTCAATAGAATGTAAAGGAGAAAACTTTGAAGAAGGATCTGCATCAAGTAGCAAAGAATTGAAGGGTTGTGTTGGTTTTGAGGTCGAATTGGTTCGATCATGGTCATGTGGCGGAGATAAGTTCTTTCTATCGAGGCATGGACGAGGTTAAGTATGTAAATCTTCTTTAATTTTGGGGGAAAAGACCTTTGTGTATATGCAGCGTGAGAAGGTAATCTGGTGATCTATCCTTAAGTTTTGTCTATGTTGTTATTGCTACCTTTTCTGTCTTTTGTTGAATGTTTTGGTGACTATGACTAAATACTAATGAAGGTGTAGATAGTTTTGGTATAGGACAGTACTATAGTTGAAGTCGAATATGGAAATGATCAAAACTGTAAATATTAATGCTGAAAGAAATTTATATCTCTGCTTCTTGTTTTTTCTTTTAATGGAATGAATAGTATAATTACATAACAGGCATTTTGCACTGACTGTTTCATTTGCCAGTGTTACTGGATAGTTCTGCAAAATGCACCAATTATGTAATTTATGTTACAAACATCTAAAAATTGTCCATCGCATAGTTATGTACTAAAATATGGTATTAGAGCTCAAGTCTTTTGGTTATGGATGGCAATTCCAATATTGCATGGTGTATTGTTTCTTTATAATACTGTTATCAGGCCTGCTAATCCGTTATGTTAATAATTGAGTGAGCTAAAGGTAGAATTTTTTTTTGAAAAGGTAGAGAAAACATATATATGAAAAATGAAGCTGCAGTTATCTTTCTTTTTGTGTTGAAATACCAGAGTTACTAAACAAGTACCATCCAACCGTTCTAAAATTGTAATGGGGTCTTTGATATTATTGAGGGGCAACCATGAGACACTGAAGCTTGAAAATGAAGCCAAACTAATAAGTAGGTTTGAAAAGGGACTGATGGATATTTGGTACTAAATGAATGGGCAAAATTAATCTTCATTGCACACCTTAATACAGTGACATGACTTGCTCATTGGTCCACTCTTACTGGCAACAGGCAAGTGTTGATAGCACCATTATGTTAATGAATAATGATTGAAAGTTTTGGTGCTAGTAGATTGGGTTTGGATCTGAGCTGTGATGGCTCATTGAACTGTGGTTCTGCTTTGAAGAATTCAATCTGGGAAGTTCCTACTGGAAATTTTGAACTCTGTAGTGGGCTATACCCCCATCGTATCTTATGAAGGATTAATTCTGTGCTATCATGTAAACTGTAAACATAAACTCAGCTCACTTGGTAGTTTTATTATTCAGTACTCAGGAGGGAAGAGGACTGTCCAAAGCAATTATTTCCTGTACTGTAGAGTTCTGCATGGCTATTGCCTATGGGTAGGGGTGTCAATGCAAGAGAATTTAGCGTCTTATGTTTCTTCTTGTGAAACGCAACGCAAACGCAAACTCTTGGCTTTTATTTGCATTAATTAAACACAACATTAAATTAAATATTGTTGGTTTCGTTAATTAAATACAACGTAAATGCAAATCATCACTTTCTTTTAGTTTAATTGCATTGTTACGTTCATAATTGCACGAGTTTGGAATAGTTAGAATTGCAGAGATCAAAAGGGCGAAAATATCAATAAATCCTAGCGTAGTTTCGCCTATTCCCATTTCTCCTTCTTTTCTCTTCTTATCGACTTCTCCGCTATTTCTCTCAGACTCTCTCTCTATCTGTTGCACGATCCTTTTCCGAGACCCTCGTGATTTTGTCTCCCTTGTTTCCTAAACCTAGTCGAATTTTGGCGATATGACCCTAATTTCAACGATCTGTTGTCTTGTTTTCAGTGATCTTGTGTACTTGAGGATTTGAGAAGGCTCGATAGTTCAAAAGTTGAGATGGATTGTCATTTCGGTTGTCAGTAGCTACTAGCTAGGTTGTTGTGAGACTGGTAACAAGATCAATCAGGGCCTCTTCGCCTCATTCTTGGCTTTGCCTATATGTATCTCTGATGAAGGAAAAATAATGACACGGAGGGAAAAAGAAAAGAGAGAGAGAGAGAGAGAAACAAAGAAAGAAAGAGTAAGTACCATTGTAAGTAGGCAAGCAATTTTAATATAAGATGTTTCTTATTTCTTTCATTTTTTTTATTTTCTTTTATTGTTGTTTCTGTGTTTTTCTTTAATTTTTTCGATTTGCATCTAGGTTTTTGGTGTCTCTCATTATGTTTAATGGTTGAGTTAGACAGATAATGTGTAGATGGTGTAGAGTTTGAGCCTGATTTGTCTTCAGATGAGTATGTTTTTTTTATAGAATTGCTTGCTTACTACCACTTGATAGAATTGCTTGCTTGCTTTACTGGCACTTGATAGAATTGCTTAGATTGCACTAAATCACAAACTAGGCCTACATCCACAGGACCTCTGGATCAAAAAATACCTTCCAAGACCGATTCCACTAAATCACAAGTGTTCTTACAGTTGCAAAACATATCTTAGATTCCTAATCTTTTGCAAGGGATTACACCGTTCTACAAAGGCAAATGTGCCCGATTGACAACACAATTAAAGACGTGGATGAATTACTTGACAACACAATATTGTTCATCAAACTAAAACAACAACAAAAAATTCTTTCAAATTGACAATTAGAGAATTAGTTATCCTCAACACTCTCAAGGTTTGGATGCTGAAGGAGAATGCTCTTGTGCTTTTTTCAGTGCTCAATTAGATGCTTGTAAACTTGGGGAGGGCTTTTTTCGATTCGTAACCCCAGAATATATATAGGATGGACACATCTTGAAGTCTTGAAATCTTAATCTAGATGGCTTGCATTATAGAATCCTTCAACCCGTTACAGATGCTGTTGTAACGGTTGGCTTCTTTCTAAAATTGCCCTTCAATGCATCTCTAACGGACTTTTAGGCCCTCATGTACAGGAATCAATTGTGACAGGTTAGCAACACATCATGACGCGTTGGCAACCCATTGTGATGGGTGTGGTACACGTTACTATAATGCAAGGCTCTGCCAAATCTCCTGTCTTCTATAGCTATTCTCCTCTTGAATCAGTTACAATAGATTGGCAACCCGTTTTGACGGGTTTGTGACCGATTGTGACAGGTTGGGGACCCGTTGCGTTACCATAATGCAAGGCTCTGCCTTTGCTCATTTTGCTTGTTCTTGATGTCTATGTGATCGTCTTGACTTGTACATGCATGTTTGACCTTTTGCAACTTCATTATGTACCTGTATAAACCTGCAACTCACCAAAACTCAATTGTGCAATGTTAGTACCGATTTGTTTTGCAAATTATCAAACCAAAGAAGAGCTCAATCTAACAAACTCTCTGTAAAACCCGTAAAATTTTGAACCCGATTAACCTAATTAAACTCCAATAAAATTTTACGTGTTAATAAATTAATTCCCAAATGCTAACTAAACTAACAAAGTGTAATGTTAATTTGACAAACGCGATAGACAAATAATTAATTAGGCACACACAATTAACCGTTAATAAATATTGAACACTATAAACAAATCTTTACAAATATACTTATAAGTAAAACAAATAAAGTTTCATACATTTATACTCACACTTACTCACATGAACATATCTAACACTTATATGGAGTATTATAATCGATCAATATAGGACAAGCGCACAAGTAAAAGTTCCGAATTCTTATACTGAGAATAAAAATATATGAAATAAAACTACAAAATATCTCATAACAAAATTCGAACTATTAGAATAAGTTCAGCAAATTGGAACCTGTTATGATTCAAATACCAAAGTTTTACTTCTGAAACTTATATAACGGATCACTTAACCTGCACAATTTCAAAACTTCTTGCAACACTAAGACGTACACAATCGCAGCCACAAAACAACCGGAGCCGAGATTTATGTACCAAAAGGAGAGAACAGACGGATCGTTTAAACCCAACGAGTCGTTTACAGTTCTTAACGATAGTTCACCGCACCAAAGGTTACTTGGATAGCGCCACAACCGAGCCAAACCGACAAGGGCAAAGGGGATTCCAGCGACATCCCTCCTCTGCCTTGATCCATTGCCACACCTTTGGTGCATGTAGATGTAACGAGTCACATAAGTTGAATAATGGGTGGCACATGAATTGTTCACAAGAGAAATTCGCCACGATTAATCCCACACACCTAGAAGACCTCCCAATTGTCCTTACCGAGGCTTGATTCCTGCCTTTTCCCACGCGACCCAGCAAGGCTAAAACCGCCTTGGTAATCCCCCAAAACCATTTCCGGGTCGCAGTTTTCGCCCATGATTTTGGGTTCCAGCCAATACGGAGGTGCCACGTGGAACCTACTAAAATCCCACACTTTCACCTTCCCGATTTATCTCCCTCTTCTTTCCTTGTTTTTCCCGCCTGTATACTCTCTCTCTGCGCATTAATAGCGCTGCACCCCTCTCACTCCTGGCATTAAATGCCTCTGCCATCCAACTCTCTCTCCCTTTCCATCCCTCTCATTTCGTCCTTTCCCTTTTCCCGGCTCCTTTCATCTTTCTCTGTCACACTTTTCTCTCTCTCTATCGATCTCACCCAACCATTCTCGACTTTTGACCTCTCTTCCTCTGTCCAATCTCTCTACCTCCCGATTTCTTATTTCTTTTCACTCGAGCTGCCCCCATCTGGTTGGTCGTTACTTACCTCTCCCCCCACGATCACCCCTCACCTCAAGGACAGTCTCAAAGACCAGATCTGGTCTGTGATACGTGCAGAACTATGGCTAAGCTCTGTCACCTCAAATCTCGACCTTGTGCCACATTTCCCTGTCTAAAGATTGATCAGACAAGTCACACGCGCCACCAACTTCCCTAGACCAGTCCTCTGCTCGGCTATAAAACTCCAATGCCACCTCTGCTCTCCTTTTTTGTCATTACCTTACCCTCATGTGTTGAGAACAGTTAAAAAAAAATCAGAACTTTGAAGGAAACTCATTAAATTTTTCATAGTCGCTTAAACGAAATAGGCGAAAATGAAGGAGGTGGCAAATAGGGCATGAACTTGGTGGCGGTGTGCTACGCTATTGTGCTACCTCAAACGAAATTTACGCCTCTCGTCACTGGTAAACACAGTGAACCCCTAAGCCATTTGTTAAATTTGCCTTGTCGTGATTCTTGCTGCATTGCTTTTGATTGTGATGATTGAATTGTTTTCTTTGTGATCTGTCCTTGCTGGGCCGCTGGTTACCTTGATGTTTCTTGTCAATCTGTCTTGCTTGTGTGACTGAGCACTTAAGTGCCGAGTCCTTGTTAGTGGTACTGTTACCTCGATGGACTGGGGTAGATCCTGAACCAGAATAATGACATCTAGACTCCCAACTTGGGGCGGGGCTAGTTTTCCTGCCCTGATTTACACTATGTAGGGTATTTGGGTTCTGGTTACAATTCTGTTGGATATGTCGTTATTGGTTCTTGATTTCTATGGTGCTGTATATAAAACCCTTTGCAGATTGTGCTCTAACTGTCGGTATCCTGACCTGTGATTTGTGACCTTACTTACTGGCGCTGGCAGAACTGTTATACTGACTCCTTCAGACCGTTGTACTGGTTACTATTGTGTTGACTAGTTTGGGCTTATCTGTTACCAACCTGTTACCCACTGTTGCAGGGTTACTGGTATGGCTTGTACCAGTAACTTTTGGTTGCTGTAAAATTTGCTTTGATTATTGGCATGGTTATTGTGATATTTATCTCGGGAGGGAAGGCCAAGAATTTCATTCTGGGCCATGTGAGGCTCGGTAAATGGTCCTTAGAGACACATAAATGAATGAAAGGATTCAAATGGCCTAATAGGCCTTAATGGACATGAAATAAATAAAATGGCATGTGGGCCTTGTTGAGATTAAATAGGCCTTTGAGCCTTAAAAGCCATTGGGTCCAAACAGATACTACATGACCCTTCCTAAAAATTTATAAGAACAGATAAAATAGTTTCTAAGTGTTTTTGGGCTTGGACCCTATTTGGGCAGAGATGGGTATATACAGATATTACAAAATTAGAGGTCCGACCCATGATACTTAGTAACTAGACCCGAATAAGAAAAAGAACCGAGAAAGGTATTTGGGAGATGACGACTAAAAGTCCGTGCAGCACGAGCTATGGCTATGACGCACGAGTACGGACTTCTGATCCCACAGGATTAACACCAAAATAAAATGTAAATTAAAAAGGGATACACTTGTGTTTATTTGTGTTTTTGTATATTTTGTATATCTTTTCTATATTATATGTAGCACTATTTATATAACGAATAATAACCGACCTAGTTATATAATAGGGTAGTTTATTAGGCACGACACTGTTAGTTAGCCAAAGACCTTAGGACTTAGGTTACTCGTAACGATATAATTAAAACAATTAAGTATTTAGCATAGTATAATAACATGGTTAATTATGGACTAATTAAATATTGACATATAATACACTTATACACATATACGTTTATATTACATTATAAGTGACAACATATATATGAGATAATTAAGTGTCTAGTGAGAGTAATAATGAAAATAATTAAGATGTAATATACACATAACAAAGAAATTATCACATACTGTCGACAAATTTGGATTAAGTAAAATTATATACATATTAGTATAAATTGATCAATTTCTCTATACCACAACGTATCACACAATTAATTACGTACGATACACGTACGTTAATATGACTAAGTAGTAACATGAATATAAATGTTTATATTGAGCAATTTCTCTATGAAAGAATACAACATACATGAAACACACAAATATGACTAAGTAAACGTTTAAATAAAATAATATATATTTATCAAATTCCCTATAAGCACAATAATAATATGCACATATAATCATTAGAATATTTTATTTCCTTCTTTGCTTAGTTTAATTAAAAGTCCAAGTTAAAAGTGGTTGAATTTATAACATGCTTTCATCGCGTTGTTCTTTATTGATGTTCTATAGAATATCGACATGACGTCAAATGATTAATGGGATTAGCAACACACCTGGATTAACACATAAATTAAACAAAGTAACGAAAATATATACTCACCGTGCAGCAAGGACACTGCACGGAAATTTGACCAAGTAAAAATAACACGTAAATTAAGTTAGGAGCATCAAGGACGTCTCAAACGCCTAGATTCTTAAGCTCAAATGTTCAATCTAACTAAATACGACCCGATCACTAAATTAGGAGATTTAGCCGACTCGCATCCACTCGCGGGAGACGAGGCCGTTGCTGACGCTATCGATGCTGATACAGGCGCAGACGCTTCAGAGCTGCCCCCGGAGTAGAGTCGACTTTGCGTACCGCTCCAGCTATCTCAGGTGTGGTTCCTGGGGTTTATATCCTTTTCTTTTATAATTAGGACCTACTAGACTTACCCAAACTGAACCGTGGTACCAGATTACCAAAAAAATCAATAAGCAGGCCCATAGAACTTAACCTGTCATAATTGCATACCGATAACTGCACCATAAATGAGACCAACCTGCATTGCATGCCATTTGCACTTCATTATTGCATGTAAGATTTGATATACGGATCGTATAGGCTATTAGAATACTTATAGGTAGAATGCGTATTCAATACTATATATACTTCGTCGGGAGTGATGAGAGTCGGGCCGGTGAAATTTAGATTGGGTGTAGTCTGGAGGCATCGTGACGGTTGGATTACGTATGCAAGCTCAACGCCCGTGGGATCCACTCGTCGGGATGTCTTTAAGAACACGCGATTTACTTCTCACCAACGATGTCCATCACTTGATGGCTCGTAGTGCCAGTTCGAGGGTTTTATTTCAAGATCCTTATTAATATAAATATTATAATATTCCTCATTGAGTTATTAAGGTTCGGTTTCTCAGTTTAGAGTATGCGTGTCATATGTGAGGTATTGGAGCTATTCCGTTCTTTATTATATTATACATTAGCCGATATTTCGGGATCTCCTAATATTCGAAGGACTTCCTCCTTTGGCCCCTGGTTGGTACAGAGGAAGTCTGGGCTCCCCTTTGGCCCTTAGTTGGTACAGAGAGTTTCCATTTTAGTATATTATTTTCAAACGGGTAGTCGGTTCCTTATTTCCGTATGATGGCTGAGACCGAGTATTTTAATTTCCTTATGTTTCTACTTTTGTTGAGGGTAGGCTTCTCGATTCGCTTTTTGACCGAGTGTGTGCTTTTTGTAGCCGCTCTGCTTTACCAGGGCGTTTCGTTCTGGAAACTCAGAATTTAGTTAGACCTGGCGGCTCGAATACGAGACCCGTCTAATAATACTCTTAGACCTGGCGGCTCGAATACGAGACCCGTCTAAGGGGGCGAATCCTAATGTCCTACACCCGGGGTTTAAATTTGACAATTTATTCCTTTGTTTGGGAGATTGATCATATTCCTTATTAGTTTATATGTATATTATTCCTCATATATCTTTTGGGTTTTATTTCTCGCATCGTCCGTTTGGATAGTCTGATTAACTTGAATAAATGGTTAAATAAGATATCACTTAGTTAATTATAGTTTAGTCGAAATATTGCTCAATAAGTGTGATCGGTCCAACTTAGAATCGGATATAAACCCAAAGGTTGGACCTTAATCCACACTGAGATTTTATATCTCATGTTCCACGGTTGGTTGTGGGGTCCAGGTAAGGAGCATGAACTATTTTGAAGTCCAAGAGGAGAGCGCTAGGATGGAGTCCCGGTGCCTTCCGTTTTGTAGACCTTCAGTCTGTTTTGTTTCTTATATTTCGTTTGATTAGGAGTAGTTTGTAGTAGGTTAGCGAGGATCGATCTCACATCCTTTGATGAGACTGATCTCTTTGTATGTATTTTACGTTTCTCTAGCTTTCGCTGTAAATTTTGTAAAGGGCACCGTTATATATATGTATATTTGATTGTTGGATGTTCATGTATTGTGTTCACTATGTATGTTGTTCCTCTATTTATATAAAATCTGTTAAGAACACCTTGTTTCTAAAATAATAAATTAAGTCTTTTGTGTACTTGTAAACAAGTATACGTGACGGGATTAACACCCCTAAGCTACTCAATATTTCTGGGGTGTGACACTCTCATTTTTGACAATTTGCAAAACCTTATGCGTGTGCATAATTCTCATGCACAACACCACATTTCTCCCCCTTTTTTGCAAAATTTTGGCAAAAGTCTCAATTCAAAATAATTTATCCTTGTAAATAATAACATGTATTTCAATCAAGTCATAAGCAATTGCTTCCCTTAATGATATAAATTTGACAATTAAGGCATAAGAAACACTTCAATTTGCAACTTCAAGAATATGATAAGCAAGGAGCATAATCAAGAGGCATAATAAGCAAGCAAAACATCTCAAATAACCAAGTTAAATGCATACAAAACATGAATACAAATATTAAAATTATACATTGAAGTTTCATAGGAGCATAGCAAATTTTAAAATTTCTACCCTAAATAAAACTACTCATCCTCACTACTCTCATGATCATCGTTGTCATCCGAATTGACTTGAGTAACCTCTTCATGTCCCTCTCCCATTTGTGCTTCAGGTAAGATTGGTTCGGAACAATCATTCCAAGTTTCAAATTATTGATTCCAATTTGTCTGAACCATGAAGTTGTATTCATTTTGCATGTAAAGTTTCACAATGCACTCTAGTCGAGTTGTGCTTCTCTAACATGGACAAATGATATACTTGTCGAGAGACGTGTTTGGTGTCAACGTTTGGCAAGAAATAGGAAGGCATTGGATCAAAGGCCGAAGAGGTATAATGAGAATAGTCATAAGAATGTTGAAATTCTTGGGTGTTGAATTGCATTAGAGGAGGCATGGATGAAGAGGCATTGGCAAAAGGCATGCTTGGAGCGCGTTCCTCCTCCATGACTTGTGGACCATCCGGACCGATGTATTGGTTTGGTTTAGCTTCATCTCTCCTAATCCACTCATTCATTGGCTTGGATTTCGGTTCCCAAGTCAAGTTCTTCTTGACCCACCCTTCCTTCCAAGGAATGTGATGAGGTTAGTCAGTAGGTAGATGATTGGATTGGATTCTCTTGGGTTGTTGGGTATGATAATATTTTTGTGCATAAGGATCCCAATCAAGAGATGAGGGTATGACAAACTCATTTGTTTGTTGATTAGGGTGGCTCTAATATGGTTATGGATAATGAAATGTATGTTGACAACATTGTCCTTGGCAATGAGATGCCTCAAAAGAAACCTGTTGGTATGCTCAATGTTGAATGTAAGACCTTTTCGGATATTAGAATGTTTTCTTATGGAAAGCGGGTAGTTTGAAATCAGAATAGTCTTTGTGCGAGTGATGTGCTTCTAATGTTGTGGTCATTTATGGTAAACATCTACATCTTCACCATGTTCAACAATCCCAAATACTTGGCTAGGGTTTGGACATTGATTGTAATTTTTTGACCATGAAAATAGGTGGTAACCTCGAATGGTTGCTTTGTTTGCTTCATGTTGGCATACAAAACCCTTATCGGACTTAGGATTCAATTCAATTAATAGTCTTCATGTCCAAAGGTCAATTGCTTGGATTAATCGATAGTACTCCCAATCACTCATTTGATTATTCCCGTTAATCACAAATTTAAAGGTGTCCAAAACAGATCTATTCTTGAAAGTGCTATGAAAGGAAGAGAAATCTAAGACCGATCAGTACGAAATTCAGTTTTGGGAGGAATTGGTCCAAGGATTAAAGGTTTTCTCTTGAGGATTAGGATTTGAGCTGGTTAGAAAGAAGATGGGTTTTGTCCACTAATTTGATGGTGGAGGTGTAGGGTTTGTATCCGTGTTGGAACTAGTACCGGCATCGAATTGGTATGTGAAAGATGGTATAGTATCCCTTTGAGACATAGCCTTCTTATTTCTCTCCCTTTCTAACTATTTTTCAACCTCCTTTATCTTCTTACTACTAACAAAGAGTAGTTTTGGAGGTGCCATGAGATAAGTGAGTACCAATAAAAAAACTTACGAGAAACATTGTGATCTTGTTGAATTCTTGAGAAATAGCTTGATCTACAGAGAATTTTGTTGAGCTCTTGAGAATTTGGAAGAATTTTGAGGAAATTGGAGGCTAGGATTTCAACAAAGAGAACTCCAAAGGTCTAAATTCGGTTTGTGTAAGAATATAATCACTTGAAAAAGAAGGATTTTAAATAGCACTCAGAACCTTTTCGTTGTAGCAACCCATTATAACGGGTTCCTCATCCGTTACAACGAGTTCTCATCCGTTGTAATGGGTCTCTCTCCTCTCTCTATAATGCAAGCAATTGTTAAACCTCCAACGACTAGTTTTTCAAACTGTAGACCCATTATAACGGGTTCCAAGCCGTTATAACATGTTTCATACCCGTTGCAACGGGTTCCCATAATGCAAGTAGTGTTTTCACTATAATTTTGTGGAATTTGTTGATATGCTCCCAATTTGGTCTTTGATATAATTAGGGCTCTGTTCAGTTGTCAAAATGTGATTTGTAATCATGCAAATGCTCAGACTGAGTTGTAATTTGGATAAAAAGTTCAAACAAGTTTCACAAAATATATGATTCAACCAAATAGATATTAAATCATACATTTTTCTACATGACTCTCCCTCAACATAATACTCAAAAGAAAATCAAATTAGAGGAGTTTTGTGACACTCTAAATAATAGGTTTAGTTCCACTTGTGCTAGGCACATCAAATGGAACTATGTTCTTTTCATTCTTAAGATGACAAAAACGTTCTTGATGTCCAAAATTCAAACAAGATGAACAAAGAATAGTCTTGAAGTTAATATTGCTATGATCATAGTCAATTTTGTTTTTTTTTGGTCTCCAATAGCTCACCCTTGATCTATATTTATCATTATAATTATTTATTTTGCTTCTGTGATGATAACTTGATTGGTAGACATCATTGTATTTCATTCTTTGATAATTGCTACTAAAATTCTTGTAGTTATTTTGTACATTCCTAGGATTATATCTTGGTTGAAAAGCATCATTAAACTTTTTTCTTTGAAAATTGTTATCAAGTTTCTTGTTATCTTGTAGTACATGGACTCTACCATACCTATCCATAACATAAGTTTTGGTGATTGAACTTTATGATAGTTGGTGATCATATAATTATTTCTAACTCTAGGTTTGTTTATCATAATCATATTGCATGCACATAATACAAACTTTATCAAGGAACCCACATATATCTTTCTAGAATTAGGTTTAGTATACTTGGTTTTCTTAGTATATCTTTTGTTATACACGTTGGCATAATTTTTAGCTTTAATAGGTTTGTCATTTGGCTTAGGTTGCTTTTCTATTTTAGAAGGTTGTTCCTTTACAAATCCAAAATCGGTTTTTTTATGTGAATCTTGACCAATATACATCTTGTCATAGACAGTTTTAGTGTCATGGTTTTATGTCTCAACAAACTTAACAAATTTAGAAGTCCAAAGATATGCTTCTTTCAATTCATTTTTTTTTAATCTAAATTGACTTTGATCTCAAGATCTTTAACCCTAGTTTCTAGCAATTTAATCTTTGACTTAAGATCATTAACCATAACATCTTTAACATTCATAGACTTTTTGAACGCATCAAGTAACTCCTTAAGCTTAGTCACATTAAAAGACTCTTGATATTTATCCAAATCATAAGACTCATCACAAGAATCATCATAAAATTGAGAGATCAAATTCTATCATTTTAGCTCAGCTAGGGGCCTCCATAACTTGAGCACTTGTGGTCTTTGCATTTGGTTGAGATATCTTCTCTTGTGCACATGCATCTACTTTTGCAAGACTCAAAGGCTTCTCAAATTCTCTTTGGAACATCCATCTTTGGAAGTGTCAAGGACTTCTCAATACTTTTTGAAATGTCCATCTTTGAAAGAGTCAATGGCTTCTCCATCATTTTCGAAGCATCAACCTTTGAAGGACTCAAGGGCTTCTCAATTAACTTTGAGGTGTCTATTCTTGGGATGCATGATGGCATCTCAAGTCTCCTTGAGGCTTCGTCTTACTCTTTGGCATATGCATCGTCTTTAGCTTGAGCCAATCTCTTTATGATGTAGATTTTCTCTGGATCCGTCATGCCTTGCTCCTTGATGATTTCAAGAGCTATATCCATACAAGTCCTTTGTTTTTTCGCAACAAGGGCTAGTTTACTCTCTATTGCACCTTCCCTGATGTTAATTTCTTTTTCTTCATCTCCGCTCTCTTCGAATTCACTTAACCAAGTAGCTTGCATTGCTTTCTTATTAGTTATCTTGAAACGTCATTCTTGTGGTTTCTTCTTTTGAGGAAAGATGGCATAACAATTTTGAATATTGTGGCCTTCTTTGTTACATGTTAGGCATGTTGAATTAAACATCTCTTGTTTGACAATTTGCAAAACAAATTAGTACTAACCTTGCACAATTGAGTTTTGATGAGATACAAGTCAATACAGGTAAACAATTGTGATGCAAAGGCTCAGACATACACAACACAAGTCAAGACATACTAAATTTCTTGTAGCGTGGGGGATGCAGATTTCACCACAGATGGAATACAAAGAATTGAAATCAATGCCCACTTGGGTGACACTCAAGATCCTAGTGCAATTGCAACTGTATCTCAGGATCAAGATCCTGAACCCATCAGAAAGAGGAAAACTAGAGAGACCATGAACTCTGAGTATTGGTAACATTTCAAAGAGTCCAGTCAGACCTGATGGCTTTTATGATGCCATTTGTAAGTACCGTGGCTCCAAATATCAGATGGGTAACTCTAGGAGCACTGACTCCTTAAAACCTCATGTAGAAAGGGGTTGCAATAAAATAGGCATAAGAGGCATAAACTTGATGCCTTGCAAACCTTATTAAAGGCTGGCTCACAGCTTGTTGCTTGGCAATTTGATCAAAAGAAAGCCAGGAAAAGCTTTGCAAAAAAATGGTAATTGTACACGAATACTCATTTAATTGTGTAACTCATTATTTTTTGAGAGAATTCGTACATTAAGTGTGTCTCAAATTCAAATCTATGTCAAGGAACACACTTAGGTATGATTGTATAAATATTTATAATGAAGAAATGGATATTTTGTATGATATTATTGGTGCACTTGACAGTAGAATTAATTTTACTAGTGATTTGTGGACCAAAAAAGCTGGAGATAAGGGCTTCATGGCTCTAACATGCCATTATATTGATGATGAATGACAATTAAAAAAGAGAATACTTTATTTCACCCCATTGTCAAGTCCACACACTGGCAAGCACATTGCCACATTTATTTATGATAGATTGGTATTGTGGAACTTGGACACGAAAGCCTTTTGTCTTGTGCTTGATAATGCAGCTACCAATAATGCTTGCATCAAGGAGTTGTTGAGTACAACTCATTTGAAGGATGTACTTCATGTACAAGGTCAAGTCTTTTATCAAAGATGTGGTTGTCACATTCTAAACTTGATTGTTCAAGATGAGTTGAAAGTGCTCTCTGATGAGATTACCTCAATTCGCGAAACTATGAAGTATATTCGTGGTTCGCAAACTAGAATAAAGAAGTTACGTTTGTTGGCATCTCAGGTAATTTTAAATGTTAATCTCTTATAAAACTACTTGTAATTTGCATCTATTTGTATTCATATTTATTACAGGTTGATGTTCCAAACAAGAGGCATGCATGAGATGTTCCGACACGCTAGAATTCGACATATCTCATGTTGCAGTTAGCCTTGGAGCTCAAACCAGCCATTGAAAGATATGCACGAGTTGATAAGAATTACACTTATCTTATTTCAGATTTTCAATGCAAGACAATGAATGCTTTAGTTGATTACTTGAAAGTTTTTTATGTCATCACATTGAAGTTGAGTGGCATCAAATATCCTATCCTGAACATATTCTTTCCATAATATTGTGAGGTTTATATTAAAATAAAAAATATGGGTAGTAATTTGTATCATTTTTTGTGAAGATGAGACATGAGATGTATGCTAAGTGGGACAAGTACTAAACAAGTAGGAATACATTGTTGGCAATTGCTTGTGTTCTTGATCCAAGATCCAAGTTGGCAGTTGATGAGTACCACTTAGAGAAGCTACACCCTGATACATTTGAGGGTATTATTACTGAATTAGAAGTTTGTATGAATGTTATGTTCAAGGAGTATGTAGAGAGACACTCCAAGCTATCAAAAAACAAGTTGGCATCTCCTCAAGGCATGAGTGGTAAGTATTTTATTAGTTTAATTCTTTCATTAGTTTATTATTTTGTTAGTTAATTCTCTTAATTAGTTCAATTGCTTGTTTAAGTAGGGCAAGTGCATCAGTTTGTATATATGACACAAGAGCTAGATTGCAAGGCTTCATTAAAGGGAATAATATTGAATCTGTAAAATTAAACCTAGAGCAATACCTATCTGATGCACTAGATAATGCTAGCTTGGATGAAGACTTTGACATCCTAGCATGGTGGAAAGTCCATGCTCCTAAGTATCCAGTTTTGACTCTGTTAGCCAAGGACATTATGGTTGTCCCGATATCGGTAGTGGCATCAGAAACAACATTTAACACTAGTGGCAGAACACTATCATCAGTGAGAAACTCTTTGAATGATGAGAGTATGAAAGCTCTCAGTTGTGCTCGGGACTGGTTGCGTGCTTCGCTCATGGATGACCTCTCATTTTAGAGTTTATTTCACTATTAATATTTTTATTTAACTTAAATAATTATATTTTCTTCTTGTTTTTTTTTGCAGAAAATGGTGGAGAAGTTGGTGATCCGCTATATTCCAGTGATGAAGCAGCAACACTCGATTTCATCATGTGCTAATTGAGGATTAGCCTGGAGAAATGAGTTATTTGGCTCATTTGCTCTTAAGTAGTGGCCTTCAATGATGATATATGAGTTTCATTATTTTATTTCCTTTTAGTTTTGGTCATTGACTGAGATAGGCCAAAACTGAGAAGATAGTTTGAGAGCTATGTTGAGCACATAGATAATATGGACTGGGTTGATTCCTCTTATGCTTCATGTTAGTTACAAATTGTTGCAAGTTGAAGTTGTAATGTATTGAACACTTAATATACTCAATTTGTGAAATGGGTTTTTTGTAATTTTCCGAGTTTTTCTCTAATTTTTGTTGTTGTGCACCGTTAGTAGCAAGTTAAAAGTTCAAAAAATTAAACGTTTTTAACGTTTCTTACTTTTAACTAAACACAAACGTAAACACACAAAAAATCCCTCACGTATATTAAACACAATATAAGACGTAAGAAAAATTTCTTACGTTCTTAAAACGCGACGTAAAACAAAAGAAAACATTTACGTAACAATTCGGTTTGTTTAACAGCGCTACTTAGAATGGTGGACCTGAGATGCTGCTCCCTCCAATCCAATCCAGTATCAACCAACTAACGAAACGGGCCGGTGAGATGCTGATGCCGGTTCATTTGTTTTTCCTATAAAGTTTAAACAATATCTGCTCTCTTAGTCTTAGTCTTAGTCTTAGTCTTAGTCTTAGTCTTAGTCTTAATCTTAGCCTTATCCTTATCCTTATCCTTATTCTTATCCTTATCCTTATCCTTCCTTGTGAATGTACAACACAGCAACACTACAACCCAAAGGAAATTATCCTTCCTTGTAAAAGTCTCTAACCATCTAAATTATCCATTTTTCAGAATAACCTTTAAAAACTTCACAACATACCAAAGCAGGCACACCATGTCCTCAATTCCAAATCATGCATTTTGCGAGGGCACAACTGCAACAAAGAACGTTAAAACAAACAAACAGTCGATTATACCCTCCGATTGCAATCAAGCACTCCTAGAAACCAAAGCCCATGGCAGAGGCAACCATGGCAGCGGCGCATCCGGCGACGGAGAGGCACTGTAACACGGCGGCGCCATTTTCTCCAGCGGGTGTTTGAGTAGGAGTGGGGCTTTCCGACGGTGGCGAGGAGATGGTGGAAGGAGGTGGTAGCAGAGACCCGGAGGGAGACATTGATGGAGGGAGACCGGAGGTTGGAGGAGAGGGAGGAGAGGGAGGAGAGGCGAGAGGTGAAGGGAAGAATGGTGGCGGAGAGGAGGTGGGTGTGGGTGGAGAGATGGACGGAGGTGTAGAGATCGGAGTGGGGGTTGCTGGTGGAGATGTTGTAGGAGAGGTTGATGGTGCTTGGGAGGAGATGGGAACGAGAAGCAGAGACATGGAGACTAGTAGGAGGATCCGGAAGGAAGAGGAGATGAAAACCGCCATTGGAGGGGAAAAGAGAAGAAGAGAAAAGGTGCCAATGGAAAACTGAAAGTCTGAAAAGATGGTTCAGTGCTCCTGTTATCTCTTTCGAATAACTGCAGAATTTGTATGTGTGTTTCATGTAGTTAAACTGTGTAGCGGCGGAAGAAGAAATGGGCCGACAGGACCATGGGCTAATGCAATTTCTATTATTAAAAGGCCGAAAGGCCCAATTCTCACCTTTCTTATTATTTCTATTATTAAACAAATTCTCACATGTTATCACAAGAGCTTTTATTGCGACCGCAATCAACCTCAAGATATGGGTGTTTCGGTAGGCCACATTCACACAAGCTAATTGCGGCCGCAAAATCTCGAGTTGCGACCATAATAAATCTCAACGAGTTCCATAGGACTTCAGCAGCAAAGTCACAAGATCCTTTATTGCGACCGCAATGAAGAACTGCAAGATCAAAACAGAGAAGTTCCAGAAAGTCACTCAAGTGTCTTGCGACCGCAAATGGACCTCCTTACGACCGCAAGACGAGTTACTCTCCACATTCAGAAGTTAGCCAAAAACTACTCCAAGTCAATCATGACCGCAACCAGACCCATTGCAGCCGCAATTGAACTATCCAGAACTGACACACACAAGTTTTAGAGTTCTATTCTTAGAGTTTTTGCTCTAGTATAAATATCTATTCTTAGAGTTTTTGCTCTAGTATAAATATCTATTTTCTTAGCCATAAATCAAAGGAGAGAAGAAGAAGAAGAAGAAGAAGAAGAAGAAGAAGAAGAAGAAGAAGAAGAAAAGAAGACACAGTCAATTCAACGTAGAAACTCGGTTTTATCTCTTGTTTCTTTTTCTTTTCTTTAGAACTTCTTTATTTTGCTATGTTCTGCCACTTTGCCATGAGCGGCTAAGTTTGTACTAGAGTTTTGTTAGGAATGACTTGAAACTATGTTGTATGCTTATTTGACTTAGTATATTTATGGCTTGTTTCTATTTTAATTGTTTGCGATCTTAATCAAATTGCATACTTTAAGATTTAATATTTGCAATTGAGAAATTGAATGTTACATTTGGACCATAGAAAGCATGATTATTAATAGACTAAGTACCAAAATGTGACGTTTGTTGATTGCAGATTTTATCTAATTATTTTTAATGAATTATATCAAGTACCGAGAGGAGAAATACAATGACTTAGGACAATTATGACGAAGTTGTGTGTGGATTCGCTTTGTTTTCATGTGCTGTTTGTAGCAACAAATTGACCCCAGTTATATTTTTTACTTAATTCTCTTATGATCTGCTTATTGTGGTGTTAACATATTTAATCAAGGACAAGGACCGGCTGATTGTCTCTCAATAAAACCCTTATCTTTGTTCCCAACTGTTTTTTACTCTCTCTTATGAATTATGATCTTTGCTCCCATCGTTATTCGTTAACCTGGAGCTAGATCCACCAATTATCTACATGCATGCTATGGATCCACCATATTTCTTACCTAATGTTTTATAACTGAACTTGGTAATGTACCTTCTAGACATGTAACTATGTAAATCACACTTGCCCAACTATCCAATTATTGAAGCAACAAACTCCATCCGCTCTTTTCAATAAATATCCTTGGACGTTCTGATAAATTGCAGGTATTGTGCCTATCTAAATCAGGAGTTAACAAAAATCACCTTTTTCAGCTTCAACGTGTTAAAATAGTTGGTCTAGACACAATGACCCATGCTCATCTAACCCACTGATTTCAGTTCATGTATAAATCAAGCAATACTAGTTATTCCCTCCTAGTGATGCATGACATCTATCTGAAGTTGATATCAATAAATTTACGGTAAAAATCATAGCAGCTTGAGCTGTTTTACAAACAAAATCAAGCAATACCAGCAAATGTCAAGTGACAGCGTCCCTTTTTTCATAACTAGAGTTTTCAATTCCCTTTGAAATCCTTTGGGACAATTCAGAAGCAAGCGAGTATCTGTCATTGGCATAACATGCATTGATAAATCCAATATGAGTTACTCGATCAACAGGAAAACCTCTATCCAATAACTTGTTCAAAAACAGACTTCCGGCATCTACATTTCCTGCACAGCAAAGTTTCCTAACAAGTATATTTACTGTGTCGGCCCATTGCTTCTTCTCTAACCTCTCCAACAGAGAAAAGGCATCACCACTCTTTTCCCTCTTGCATAATTCAACTGCCAATGTTACACGTGTGACTTCACATGGAACCAAGCCTTTATCAAGCATTCCCTCACATAAACTGCATGCCTCTTCGATCCTCGACTCTTTACACAGACCACTTATTAGGGCACCATAGGTCATTGAATCAGGTGAGCACCCATTTCGGACCATCTTTTCAAAAACTATCAATGCTGAGCTTGATTTCCTGATATTGCAATAACCTCCTATCAGAGATGTGTAAGTTTGTTTTGTGGGAATCAACCCCATATTGAGACATTTTTCAAAAATTGCCTCGCTGCCTTCCAACTTACCTTGCTTGCAAAGTGCAGTAATCAATGTGGTATATATCTCAATATCAGGGTCAAATCCAGCATTAATCATTTTATCAAACAACTCTATGGCACCCTTTAAATCGCCTCTTTTGCAGCCCTCATTTATAAATATAGAATAGGTCACCTTATCAGGCTTCACCCCATCTATCATGGCAATATGAAGCAACCTATAAGCCTCATCAACACGTCCTCTTTTGCATAGTTTATCAATAATTGCATTAAATGTGTAAATATTAGGTGGAAAACCTTCTCTTTTCATAGTTTCTAAAGTTTTAAAAGCCTGACTGATATTTCCAAACTTGCAATAGCCGTCTATGAGAGCAGTGTAAGTCATGGTATTTGGTACAAGATATTGTTCATGCATTCTTGTCAGAAGCATCTCAGCTTGGCCAAGCTTCCCCTCTTTACAGTACCCACATATCATGGCAGTGTAGGTTTGTATATTCGGCTTGTATGAGTTGCTTCTTACGAGCTTGAGAAAAAGACGAAATGCTCTTTCAGTCCAGCCAATTTTACAAAGGCCGTATATCAGGCATGTATGTGTATACACATTTGGCTTAACACCTCTTTTGGCCATTTCCTCTAATACCTGAAATGCTTGTTGTATGCTACCTCTCTTGCATAAGCCATTGATCAAAGCAGTGTAATTTATTACATTTGGAGGTGATCCAATTTCATGCATTAGTTTGAAAATATCAAACACAAACCTAAAACACCCACTTTCACAAAAAGCACGCACCATTACAGTACAGGTTACATTATCAAGAGACAAACCTCTCTCCTTCATGGCTTTCAAGACCTTCTCTACAGCTTTTACTCGGCCATCTCTACACAACCCAGTGACCAATGTCTTAAAGCTAACAGCGTCAGGGCAAACACCACAGTTTGACATTTCATCGAACAAAACCTGTGCATGACCCAAATCACCCGACTCTACAGCCATCCTAAGAGCACAGTTCATGGTTTGCACACTTAGCTCCAGGCCTTGATTTCTCATTTGAAACACCATGTGCATGGCTTCTTTCAACCGATCAACCTCAGATAAGCATTTAATCAAACACCTCATGACCTCTTGGGCCTTCTCAATATTTCCCCTGCCAATCAGAGAACTAGCAGCCGTGACATAAAACAACGTAAAGTGTCTAATTTCAGGCGAATAATTCACAGCCCAATTGAAGAAGGCAAATGCAACCATGGATCCCTCGGTCTCAGCAAGAAGAGCTACAATAGACACTGCGTCTTGTGGAGTGATGTTTAACTGAAGAGAGTGGAGGTTTCGATCTCCGTCCAAAAAGGAGGAGGAGATGAAAGAGCAGAGGGATGAGATTGTCATGGATTGGGGATGGGGGTTGGGGGAAATGGACGTAAGAGATGGATCGGGGACTGGAGGGGATTGATGCATCGAAGAGTTGAGAGATGGAATGCTGGTGGTTGTGGTAGCGGCGGCGGTGGCGAGGGAAGATAGAGAGAGAAGGGAGTGGAGGAGGTGAGGATGGGAGGGGATGCGACGAAGGAAGGAGACGGCCATGGATTTTCGACTGAAGAAAGCATTGAGCCGCGGGACTATACGGGGTCCGAATCTGCTGCTCGTAAAATCGCTGCTTGTTTTCTGCTTGTGATCGGACCGTCACAAATCGATCGATCGTCACGGACGGCTGTGATTTGATTCAGGAGACAGATGTTTTGACCGTTAGATGAGTTTTGAACGATCCAGATCGAAACAAGCAGAAATTTTACGAGCAGCAAATCCGGTTCCGACTATACGAGGGCTAAATGTACGAATTCACGTTCCAGGAATATGTCATAATAATAAATAAAATTGAATGTTTATTAAACTTTGAAATTTATACTTGCGAATTTCAAAATTATGTAAAATATTTAATTGCTATTTTATACAAAATATTCTATGAAATATCTTAAATGTACAGCAGACTGCCATGAATTTCGTTTCGGGCGTTTAGAGCATCTCTAGCTGAAAAATTAAATTTGTATGTCTCATCAATCAATAATAATTTAATAGTTCCTCAATAATCATTACTAAAATTCAAAAGAATTCATATTTACAATTTATAATTTACTGATATTATAGTTCCAAAAAGAAAATATTTATAATGGTAGAAATTAAGATGTTCATACTTCATAGTAAAAGTATCGCATGATTTCGACTAAAATTTGGATAAATTTTATGAAAGGTAGATTTGATTTTAAATTATTCATTTTTAGTTACGGACTTTCATATATCTTCAAAAAAGTTCTATCAAACTAAAACCTATCATGAAAAATATATATTTTTAAATCTTTGCAATAATTTATCTTTCAAGTATAGTTGTCATCTTTATTTTAATTTCTTGATAATATTTTTATGAAAAATAACAAGAAAGAAAGAGTAAGTTTAAAAATGGATCAAAATTCAAGTTGTGAAAATGATAGAAGTCCCCTTGAGAAACTTTTACCAATAAAGTTGAAATTTTATTGGAAGATTGGTATTGAGTATTGCGAGTTTGTGATGCGTAGTTCCAAAAAAAGAAAGGCCCATTTTGGGAAGGTGATTTGGCACTTAATAGAGGTTCGGATGGCAGAGTCACCGACTCACCGGAGATGCGAAGTGACGCGACGGTTGTGTTCTCTCAAAGCAGCTCACGATCCGGTCATGTCGGATGGCGTCCACTTTCACGGCACTCTTTGAACCATTTTAGGATGGCTTCGCGCTCGAATGTCTGACCACTCTCTATCGTGAATCTATCAAGTCTGACTAGCTTAAATCCGAAAGATAACCGATTAAAAGGAGAGATTCTTGGCTCACTTGGCAATCTTTCGGAACTCCAAAGCTTGTAAGTTTAATTGTTTAATATTGTATTGTCTTACTTAGATTTTTTTAAAAAAAGGCAGTCCGATGCACGTAATTTCCGCTTGCGTGGAGTCTGAAGAAGTGTCAGAGTACTTTGAGTCTTTGTACACAGTTTTCTCTGCATTTCTGCAAGAGTTGTTTTCACGACTTGAACCCGTGACCTCCTGATCACAAGGTGACAACTTCCGCGCTGCGACAAGGCTCCCTTTCCTTACTTTTGAACTATAAAAAAGTTCCTTCTGTCTTAACTTGTGATATAACATGTACATGTAGAGATTTGAGCCAAAATAAACTTGACGGAAGTATCCCTAATTTGTTTTCGGACCTTTCAAACCTACAGTTATGTAAGTTTTCTTATTTGAAAATATGCTGTTATTTTATAATAAACAGACGATTTTTTTAAACCCTCGAAAATCACGTGCCTGTATAGTAAGATGTTAGTACGTAGCTCATGGTATACAACCCTTGTTGGTTTACACTATAATATGGGCAGTATTTACTATAAATCCTTCCAACAAGGCAAAAAGATGGACTGGTCACTGGATGAGTTTGTTTCCCCCATTGTGTGGAAGAAAGGATTCGGGAATTTTCTCATGCTGTATAAACATTTGCAATATAGGTTATGCAAGATGTTTCATGTGCAATTTTGTGCAATTCCCATCTGTTGCAGACTTTTGAACAACATCAATATGTGTGAAAATGTCGACTCATGTATCTTATAGAAATTTGATGTAATGAAAGGGTTGACACAAAACTCCCATGAACTCCCTCCCACCCTTTGTTTTATTGAACATAACAAGCTTACATTACAAGAGAAAGATGACCTGATTTATACATGTAATCAGATCAAGTATTAAGCAACAAAACTAAATGCAGCAACATATATTAGCATGTATCTATTAGAGCAATACAGGAAAGAAGATAAATAAAAAATGTCAACTGTATAACATTCTCTAACTATCAGATCTTCAGAGATTGTTGCCATCAAATCTTGCTGTCATCAAATCTTCATATCTTCAACACTCCCTCTCAAGTTGGACCGAAGAGTTCATCTGAGGTCAACTTGCTCCTTAGACTTTGAAATACACCGGGTGCAAGAGCCTTTGTAAGAATATCATCTATCTGGTTTTTGCTGCAAATGTATGGGGTTACAATCGTCTTGTCAATGACCTTTTCACGCACGAAGTGACAGTCGACATCAATGTGTTTAGTCCTTTCGTGAAATACCGGATTTGAGGCGATGTGAACTGCTGCCTGATTGTCACAGTATAGTTTGGTGGGTTCAGTTGCTGACTTGCAATGTAGTTCCTGAAGCAGAGCACGAAGCAGCGGCCATAGCCCTGTATTCGGCTTCAGCACTCGATCTGGCAACTACTGTTTGTTTTTTACTTTTCCAGATTACAAGATTTCCACCAACGTACATGCAGAACCCAGAGGTTGATTTCTTGTCTAATGGGTTCCCAGCCCAATCAGCATCCACATAGCCTATGAGATTTGTGTGTCCATTGTTCTTCATCAGTATTCCTCTCCCTGGAGTTGCTTTCAAGTATCTTAGCAGATGATTTACTAGGCTCATGTGTCCCTTGGTTGGCTTTTGCATGAATTGGCTTATGTAACTAACAGCATATGAAATATCGGGTCGAGTTATGGTGAGATAAATTAGTTTACCTACCAACCTTTGGAACTGTTCGACATTTTTTAGCATTGTATTGTCACAATTATTCTTATCACAGTATTCCATGGGTGTGCTTGCTGGTCTAGCTCTCATCATCCCTGTTTCGTTGAGTAAATCCAGAATGTATTTACGTTGTGATAAGAATAAGCCTTTGTTAGACCTGGCTACTTCAATGCCTAAGAAGTACCTCAATGTACCGAGATCTTTAATGTCAAAGTGTTGCTTTAAATGCAGTTTGAGTGAATCAATACCTGGTTTGTCATTCCTTGTGATTACTAAATCATCAACGTAAACCAAGACTACCACCAATTTGCTGCTGGATCCTTTGATGAACATGGAAGAGTCAGTGGAGCTATGTTTGTACCCGAATTGTGTTAAAGCAGTGCTTAGTTTGCCGTACCAAGCCCTTGGGGATTGTTTAAGACCGTAAATGGCCTTTTTTAACAAACACACGTTGTTTCCTTGAGTGTGATATCCAGGAGGTGGATCCATGTATACCTCTTCTTCGAGGTCTCCTTGTAAAAACGCATTTCTAACGTCCATTTGAAACAAAGGCCAATCACAGTTAGCTGCAACGGATAATAGCACACGAACCGTGTTCATTTTAACCACAGGCGCAAAGGTTTCCTTGTAGTCAATCCCGTAGGTCCGAGTAAATCCTTTCGCAACCAATCTAGCCTTATGCCTTTCTATCGACCCATCACTGTTGTATTTGGTTTTATAGATCCATTTGCAACCTACAATTTGTTTTCCTGGTGGTAAAGTGACTAAGTGCCATGTTTGGTTTCGCTCAAGGGCATCAATTTCTTCTTGCATTGCCTTGGTCCAGATGGTATGTTTGCAAGCTTCTTCGTATTTGGATGGGTCAGATATTTTGTCAACAGAAGAGAGAAAACAACGAAATTTGGGTGTAATTGCATCATACCTGAGGTGTTTCTGTATGGGATGTTTGGTTGAATAGAATGTTACAAATTCATTCAAGTATGCAGGAGTTTTGGTAGCTCGACTTGACCTTCTGGGTTGCCTTTCTTCACTTGATGTTTGATCACTTGCTGTTTCAATTGCTATTTCTAGGTTCTGCTCTTCTGTTTCATTGGTTTCACTGGTTTCGTTCTGACCTGTATCTTCTGTGCTGTCAGATGGAAGGTTAAGGTCTCTATGTTCCAATTGATCTGTGAGATTGTGATTGTCAGGAAATGTTACTGTCCACTGATCATTGTAGTGATTGTTCTCCTCCTGAAAGCTATAAAACATTAGATTTTCGTTAAACACAACATCTCTAGAGATATACACACACCTGGTGTTTATGTCATAACACTTGTACCCTTTTTTTGTTGGTGAGTACCCAATGAAAACACATTTTTGTGCACGAGGATCTAGCTTTCCACTATCTTGTATATGAATATAACACACACATCCAAATACACGACAGTGTGATATATTGAATTTTCGATCATATAAAACTTCCATTGGGCTTTTATCGTTTAAGATTCTACTGGGTAAACGATTAATCAAATAACAACTTGTAAGAACTGCATTTGCCCAAAAACTTTTTGGCATGTTTGCTGAAGTAAGAAGCGCCCTTGTGACGTTAAGCAGGTGTCGATTTTTGCGCTCAGATATTCCATTTTGCTAAGGAGTACCGACGCATGAAGTTTGGTGAATAATTCCCAAGCTGTTCAACAATTCTTGGAAGTTATGATTTGTGTATTCTGTTCCGTTGTCTGTTCGAAGGGTTTTAATTGTAGTGTTGAATATGTTATTTACCATGTTACAAAAGATTCGAAAATAATCACAGACTTCTCGTTTGGATTTTAAGAGATAGACCCATGTAGCACGTGATTTGTCTTCTATAAAGGTAACAAGTATTTAAATCCTTCCCTTGAATCAACTGGGGCATATCCCCAAACATCCGAATGCACCAAATCAAACAAATTATCGAATTTATTAGAATGTTCAGGAAATGGGAGTCTATGCTGTTTAGCAAAATTGCAACTATCATAATTTAAAGAGTTATGAGCAACATGTAAATTTAAAACTTGCAAAATTCGATCTGAAGGATGTCCCATACGCAGATGCCATAGAGAAGACTTTTTACTAGTAGCTGTGAGAGCAACCTTGTTCATCTCTAGGGTGTATAGTCCATCTCTCAATTTCCCTTCACCAATCATCTTCTTGGTGAGTCGATCCTGAAAAATCACCTTATCAAGGGTAAATATGATGTCACAATTCCATTCCTTCACACATTTACTCACATAGAGCAAGTTGGTTTTTAAGTCTGGTACAACTAGTGCACTTGTTTTCCAAGAGAGGAGATTTAATGATCCAGTTCCCATGGTTGGAATTTGGACTCCATTTGCTACAGTTACGGTTTGGCAGTTGAGTTTGGATTGAATATTACTCACCAATTGGGTAGAGCTACACATATGATCTGTAGCTCCATAATCAACAACAATGTTTGAATTAAAACAGCTAGAGAGGGCTAGAATGTTACCATATTTCACCATATTACCGGTTTCAGTAGAAGTCCCACCAGTGTCTTGCTGATCAGGGGTTGCCTTTTGAGTTTCGAGTAATTTCTGAACTTGTTGAGTGAGCTGATTCAACTGGTATTGAAGAGAGTTCTTGCTATCAGAGACTGCAACATGTGCCTCAGTGGGTCTATTTCTTGCTGGTCGAAGATGAGGGTGAAGTATGTAGCATTGTTCCTTGGTATGCCCTTCCTTTTTGCAGTGATCACAGAAGAATTTTGATCTCTTAATTTTTCCTTTGACCCAACGATTATTGCCGTCTCCTGTTTTGTTTCCAGAGGCAACAAAATGAGCACTGTTTTCAGTGGAGATGTTGATTTTGAGATTGGAGCCCATGACACGCTTTCTTGTTTCTTCACCTTGAATTATGGAACACACAGAGTTGAGAGAGGGTAACTCAGCTCTGAGTAGGATGTCTCTCTTAATTTCTTCAAATGCGGGGGAGAGGTTTGCTAGCAATTGGAAAATCCGATCATGCTCCTCTCGTTCAATGTATTCTTTGATGGTGGATGCCGCAGGTCTCAATTGTCGTAATTCTTCCCACTGTCTTTTCATAACTCCAAAGTATTCAGTGAACGACTGGTTAACACCCTGCTTTGAATTTGAGATGCTCTGTTGGAGTTCAAAGATGCGAGAGGCATTGTTTGCCTGCCCATACATCTGATGTAGTGAGTCCCATAGTTCCTTTGCCGTGTTTGCATAGGCAAAGATTCCATAGATCTGTGGTTCCATGCAGTTTAGTATTCCAGATATAACGGTAAGATCGGTGGCACGCCATTTGGTGAATTCAGGGGTTTTGGCTTCAGGCATCGGATCTTCTGTTATATGGTTTAGCCTTTCCTTGCCTCCAAGAGCTATGCAAATTGCCCGAGACCATGGAAGGTAGTTATCTCCAGTAAGAGTGAGATTAATCAGTTTGTTCGAGTCAGAAGTCATGATAGTTGGTTAGGGATAATTCTGATTGAAAGGCAGAAGGGAGAAAGGATTATAGCAGGAACTTGGAAAAGTTTTTCAGAGAACCATGCTCTGATACCATATAGAAATTTGATGTAATGAAAGGGTTGACACAAAACTCCCATGAAACTCCCTCCACCCTTTGTTTTATTGAACATAACAAGCTTACATTACAAGAGAAAGATGACATGATTTATACATGTAATCAGATCGTAGTATTAAGCAACAAAACTAAATGCAGCAACATATATTAGCATGTATCTATTAGAGCAATACAGGAAAGAAGATAAATAAAAAATGTCAACTGTATAACATTCTCTAACTATCAGATCTTCAGAGATTGTTGCCATCAAATCTTGCTGTCATCAAATCTTCATATCTTCAACATATCTGATAATGTTTTCCTTTCTATTATAACCAAAACTTCAATATACAGATATCTAGAAGCAAACAATCTCACTGGTGAAGTGGTGATGTACCAACTAAACTATGTATGAGGTTTCCAGTTACAAGCAAGAGTCTTTCAGACAGAGAAATTGAAGTTAGGATCGAGATAAATGGTCCCTGAATATTCAACAATGCATTTCTTCTTTAACTTTTCTTTTGTGTAGTTTATCATGTAACAATCTAAACTGTGGTGGAATTTTTTCGCAGTCTTGTGAATCAAGTTCATCTGGTCATGGTATGTACAAGCATTGATTTAACATTTCAACTAGATAGCCCTACTTGGTACAATAGTATTCAGATGACTAGTAATTATGGCCTTGTTTTTAATTTGGTGGTTAAGGTCCCTATTATTTTAGAAGAATTACAGTACAATCTCCTGATTCTCTTCTCTATTTACTTTAATTGCTATATAATAATTTGAAAAGAATCAAATTGCTTGAATTGTTTGAATTGATAAATTTGCATTTAGTCCCTACTTCTCTTAGTATTTGCATTTTTTTCTCTAAGATTAACAAGTATCACATCGACGATAAAACTAAATTTTAATTAAATATATTTTTCATTTTTTAACTATCAAGACTAGTTGATTGAATATTTCGTACGTATCATATTGTATGCAAAAAAAAAAAATAAGGAAAAAACTTTCATACTCTACCAGAGTACACATTGTATCAAACTCTACCAATTATATGCATTGTATTTCATAATAATATATAATAGCTTTACTTTTTCAATTCTCTAAATTCAATAATTCACCAATCACCACTAGTTGGAGTATTAAAGTGTATCCAACTAGTGGAGTATGAAAATAATACATCATTTTGATTTTATTTGAATAGTTATCAAGAGCTAACAAAACTAATTGTTCAAATTAGACGATTTAAACGTCTCACTTGATAGCTAATGAAACAAAATTATAATTTCACAATGTTTTATATACTTGTGTTTGAATAATTTAAATACATCTAACATCTAACGATTTACATTTCACAATATAATCTCTTAATAGAAAAATAACAATCCTTTTTCATATCTTCGAAATATTTACTAATTAAAAAAAAGCTTGCTAACAAGTGCTTCGCTCGATCGCTTCCATAAAATGGTAATTCCAAAATCCAAATAGGAAAATTTAGTAACTCAAAAGGAGGCCCATTATGAAGCTAGTTCCACAAGGCCATTGTGAAGCGAAGCGTAGTTCCAAATAAGGCAAGGTCACTGATCGCCACTGAAGAACTGCACCGGGCCACCGGGCCACCGGGGGCCGTTGATCTTTGACGAATCAGATAAAAGGGGTGCAGAGGAGTCGCGTATTTCTCCTCGAAATGCGACGCGACGCCACTGTTGCGTTCCTAGAAGACGAGTCGCGCGCACCGTGGTCCGATGCATTTTTAAGCTAAGGATATTATTAACTACAGTGATAGATCAACGGCCCCCGGTGCAGTTCTAGATTCAATTAGACATATATTCAGTTCTCGCTTCCAATTTACTCTGCTATATATATTGTTGTAATGCCACTATGAACTGTGAAGAATCAGAATTGGGTCTTGAGCTTCCATGAAATGTTCAAAGTATCTACTTTTGTGCTTTGTCTAATATATGTATAGTATGTTCTATATACCTTCTCTAGGGATATTTTTTATGGGATATCAATTGAATTTTGACCATCTGACTCTTGAATCCAAGATAATTTACAAAAGAGGGCAATACATTATACAGTGACAGAATGAAAAACCGAAAACAAAAAGAAACAACATATCTCATGCTTCTTTTTTCACCTCTATACAACTTTAACATCAGAAAACAAAACCATTAGTAACAACAGCACCAATAAACTTTACTTCTTCTGCAGTGCTCGTCTAAAGATTCTCTTACAGAAGTTGTTTGTTCGAAGAGCTGCAGCATGTGGATTGATTGCACTAACGAGTGCAGCATGCAGAGAACCCTACAAAGAAATAAGGGCAAATTTGTCGCTTAATAGTCTCTAGTTATTCCCTGTCAAATAAATCTGCTCAACCCAATTACGTGAGGCAAATTTAAGTGTTGGAGAAATGTCAGGGGTAAATATGGTAAGAAAATTTTACTGCCCATAGAAATTTGATAAAATAGCTCCTTCGTTATCATAATAATACAAATACTGTTTCATCTCCTCAATTCTTCATACTTCAACGATAAAATTTTCAAGGGTGAAGTTATGGTGCTTGCGCATCTGAATCCTCCGATGTGCATTGAGATTCGATGCGCACGAATTTTCATGAATCTCTATGCGCATCGGAGGGTCTAGATGCGCAAGCACGATACATGCGTAAGCACCATAGTTTTGCTCAATTTCCAATATACTATTCTTTATCTTGGAGAGAAAAAAAATACAATCATACCTGTGAATATCGAAGAGCAGCTTGAATAACATAGTTGGAATACGGATGCTGAAGCATGAGCTTGAACTGAGGCACAGACAATAACTCAAATACTATCTTAGCCTTCTCAGCCTCAGTTAAAACTTTGAGGCATTTCTCTACCACATTGCTACTGAACTTCTGCATTGACAAGTGTGCATACCTCCCCTCAAACTGGTATGCTAATTTTGTGGGTGCTGAGAAATGTTTTAGTTCTAGGAGAAATTGCACAACATAGTTTCTGAAATAAGACATGAGAGTTAGAAGGAGATATTATTTTTACACATTATTTTTTAGCTGATTATGAGAAGTTTGAGAATGATACTGCTAAAATCACCAAGATAGCCTAATTAGTTTCTGTATGTTCCAGTAATTAGCCAGTCTGCTTTGGTACCCATATGAATCTCAGTACTTGTATGTGAAATAAACCTGTCCTGAAGTGTTTCCAGTTGACCAGTTCCAGTTCTAGAACCTATACACTATCAAATACACTCTCTGTTTTACCACAACCATATTATTCTGTAGGCATACCATTTATCATATCTGACAGAAATGCTTGCATTGATTCTCGAGTAAAGTGAACAAATTGTGTACCAATAACCACACTAATTGATTGCAGAAAGGTTCTTGTAATTTACCCAAAAGAATCTTGAGAAAGATCTACAGCACTAGCACAGATAGCATCAACCATTTTTTCTTGCTGTTTCTTAGAAGAATGCGTGATGCACCTCTGCATGACGCAGCAACCATGCTGGTGGGTTGAGATCTCCACACAGTGTGCAATGGCAGCATCAATAATCCCCTAAAGAGAAAATTCTTTTAGAAAATTACAAATTTCCAAATTAATTACATTTCAATTAGTAACTTCTATATTTTGATTCGACTATTTGACCCCGAGTTTTTGAATTGCCACAGAAGGAAAAAAACCTCGAGATTTGAAATTGCTGGAGTTTCTGGTTGAGAAGTCCTTCAAAAGCTCCACAAGGTACATTTCAATTTAGGCACAGTAATTTATGCTTATATGAGTTCTGACCATCAGACCATCATAAATTGGATCCAAATCGTTTTGCATTGTGACTACTCAGAACTCATATAAGCATAATTGCATGATATTACAGTGTGTAATATTTGAAAACCTGGTGCCCTTCCTGGAATCCTGGTGATCTCTGGAAAAAAAGCTCGAGATTTGAAATTGCTGGAGTTTCTGGTTCAGAAGTCCTCCAAAAGCTCCACAAGGTACATTTCAATTTAAGCACAGTAATTAGCATCTGGTAAGGTCAGGGAAAATTTCCAGAGATCACCAAGATTCTAGGAAAGGCACCAGGTTTTCAAATATTACACACTATACTATCATGCCATTATGCTTATGTGAGTGCTGAGTAGTCACAATCAATATGAATGCAAAAAGGTTTGAATCCATCTTATGATGGTCTGATGTACTTTCAAATGAGAACATGTATCATTGAGGCAAATACTGGCTGGTACATACCAGTATCTTATTGCATTGACCCATTTACCCTTAAGAGTTAGTTTCCAATAACCATGTGATAGTTGGCTGGATTTTTGCAAGACATATAGCTCAGGTGCTTGAACCAATTACATGTTTGAAGCATAGAGTCTGAATAGGAACATGAATAGATAAATCTTAACCTTATTATTCTTCACATCAAAAGTTTGTACGCACCGTTGTACGACATGATTTCCGTTAGGATCCTTTACAATATCCAAAAATCCAGTCTGAAATGCTGACACGACTAAACTTATCTCTTCCTTTGATTTAATAGTTTCAACCAACTTTTGTATTGTCCTAGTCCTGAAGAGAAGTTAAGTTTAAATTTAAAATTTTCAAATGTAGTCCTATGCCTGCAAGCAGTTCATATCCGATGCCCATTCAAAAAGTAGATTTGCCTTTACCTCACCATAAATTTTCTTGTTTACAAAAAATTCTCAATTTGCCAACCAATGTTTGAGGGTAATCCGAGTATTTTGCAAAATTGCAGGCGTATCTAGGAAAATATAACAAAAAAAAAAAGAGTGATAACAGAATTTACCCATAGATGTTGCACGAAACTCGGACAAGTTCACTTGGATCCCGAGTCAGAGAAACCACAATAAGCTTTCTTTGCTGTTCATTGCACAGTTGAATCATCTTTTGCATCAAGTAATTGCCAAATGGGTGAACCGAGAGCTCTATGACATGGATTAATATCCCATTAAATATCAAATCAATAAACTCCTTCCCCTCCTCAAGCTTCTTTTGCAAAAACCGACACCCATTTTGATCTTTTGCAAATAGGTACACATACCCTTTTACACCGATTAAGCTTTCGTTCAGCTTTTTACTTCTAAAACCGTGCAGCTTCTCAGAATTCAAATAATAACTTTTCGCATCAATGCTCTTGCATTTGACAGCCTCTGTATGTTTCCAATAGTAACTTGCTGGAACTGGAACATCATTATTTTCCTGGGAAAATTTCAGAAATGTGTTTGAATTGTGGGAAGTATCAAAACTGGCATGATTGAAAATTGGACTAAAATCTGAAATCTTTGTGCCATTAACCCGTGGTACTATTATATTAACTTCAAGGGGGGAAGAAGAGTATTCGCATTGAAAATATGAGTACTCGAATGGGTCTCTCTCGAAATCAGGTTTGGGTTCATCCGAGACCCACATAGTATTGAGCGTATTTGTCAAAGTGACGCCATCAGAACTAGAAAACCACTGATATGAATCAGGGGAACTCAGTGTAGTTCCATTTGTATCATCGCTAGAAGGAGAAACCGAACGAAAAGATGAAGATGACGACCTGTCAGAGCTGCCTGCATCATTGTAGCCATGGCAATGGTCATAGGAAATTTCTTGGAGTAACATCTCCATCTCCATCTCCATCTCCATCTCCATCTCCATCTCCATCTCCATCTCCCTCTCCATCTCTTCTTTCTTAGCCCACTCCATGGAGTTTTGTGAATGAAAGAAGGACAATGAAAATGTGAAAAAGGGAGTGGAGAGAGAAGGGGGTTACTTAACTTTTTGAGTTGTTGATGCATGCAATGAGAGAGAGAACATAAATATTCATACAATACAATCATACTCGATAAGGTTCCAAGGTACGTACTGAGTACTGGCCCTAGGTTAAGCAGATTTGGTTTTTATTTTATTTTTTGTGATCCTTATTGAATTGGAAAACTGTTATGATACTTTATTTGCACCAAATCAGTATTCGAATCTTTGAAATTGGACGTAGTACTTCAACTTTTCTCATAGGAATAATCCATAGAGCCCTTCAATCGGTTGCTAGTAATGCAATTGATATAGTTGCATATACCAGCTTAAGTAATTAACACATAATAATAATGATGTACTAGGTAGCCAAAAGGGGAGAATGATAGTTGCAATTGATCCGCACATCATAATCGATCTGAGCCAGTCGTTTACTGTTGCGCAGATTGTCTGTTGCTCCGCCATGCCATCATCAATTCATCATTTGTGAGTTGTGACAGCAGTAACTCATTGCCCGGTACTATACTATACCCAACTCACAACTGTTGCGCTGATTACGAAAGAGAATATAAAATTAGCTAATCCCTAGCCAAATGACAATCAATTCTTATTCGTCCCTAATTCTAATTCTTGTATTTATAGACTAACTAACGGGTCATCTCCCAATCTAATCGTGCTCTCTGAAGGTTGTAATCTCAGGCTGGAGAAGTCGTCCAGGCTGGTCACCATTCTTGGACTTGAACACGGTTCGATTGTAATGAAGCCCTATCAATAATGTTTGCACTTACTTATAAATTACTTTTTATACTAGCATAAAAAATATGAGTAGCCATCAATAAAATTTTAGTGATTCAATTTGTTATTTTTGTAATGTAAAACTCAAAATCATATCATTTTCAATTAATATAAATTATTTACAAATTAAAAAATTCATTTGCCAAGTTAACCGGAAACTAATATATATAACTAGAAATCGCATCGCGGCGTACCGCCGCTTTTTGATCATATTCTGAAATTATATTTGTTTGAAATAAATTGCATCATTGTTATACCACACTGAACGTGTTTTTCGTGGTTAGTGTATCCTCATGGTTAGCCATCAAGCCCAGTGAGTCTCATCACTGTTGTTGGTGCATCCTCATGGTTAGCCATGGTTAGCCATCAAGTAATGAGCAATATCACTGCTCACTGAGTACTGCACCCAAAGAATAAAAACAACTCGTTGTCAAAATATTAAAGAAGCACATAATTATAAAAATAAGAAAAAATTAAAAACCCAAAAAATAATATGATCAACATCTCATCTTCGTAACACTTGCAAAAAAGGAGAAAAACTTATTCAACTGTTTGGGTCTGCGTTCCAGTTTGATGTCAGTAAACAAAGGGAGAATCCCAAGCACATGCACAGCGCATTTGTTGCCATCATAGCATACCAGTAAACAAATAAAAGTATTTGAGAGAAATTATTACAATATCAAAGCATCTGCCAGTCATACCATATCATGATTTTAATAAAAATATTTGGATCTGATTCAATACAATGCACATTTATGAAAATTAAATAGGGTATAAGCTGGTATATCTAATAGCTATAAGAAAAAACTAAATAAGAAAACACAATAGAAATAAACAATTCATAAATTACCAATTATGTCACATTTCATGATCCTGCAAAGAAATCTCCTGCTTGTGTAATTATGAATCTCAGTCTTCATGGCCCCACTACAATTCGATGATATTGAATCCTCTACAATATGTGCAAAGATTCCAAATAGGTTTAGAATTTGTGTTAGTTGTGCTTGAACAATATTGAACAAATTTAAAGAAAACCAACTCTAAATCCTAGATTTAAAATCCTATAATCTGAGCAAATTCTATCAGCCTTTTGATCTCGATTGACTGAAACAAACCCTTATCTACTACAAGATCACCCATACCACGTGTTAAACTATCATTAGATTGTGCGATGTTTATCATCTCCAATGAAATCTCATTGGAGATGTTAAATTTAGCAATCAATTCCAGTTCGTTGGCAGTCACAAAGTCACATCAAATGCTGAATCATTTAAGTTATAAAATTCAAAATGGAATGGGTAGAAGTTGTTTCACACAGTAATTTCTTGGCTCAACGATAAAACTATAAGATTTGGATATATTTTTTACCATCTAGATCTGTACAAGAGCCCGAAGCCATTATAACATGCATCCTCAGCTGAAGTTCAATTAAATGCTGCAATTTCTAGATCACTCAGGATAACATTAACATTGGGGATTGAATCACTGGCCCATTTCCGACTATCAACTATCAACATACAAAGTCCAATTAGACCCGCAACTAATAAAAAAAATGAAAGCCTTGAGTTCTTCTTGATATGAAAATGAGGAATGATAATCATACAATTCGCAGTTGTATGGGTGACTTCATATCTTGCTTGGGCCAAATTGAGATGCATGTTGAACACTTTTGAAAAAAATGTTCAGACCTTTACAAGAGTTCAAAGAGAAAGAAGCAAGATTAACTAAATTTAAGTAGCCAAATAGTTCAATACTTAAATTCAAATTCCTAGTCAGATAGAGTGAGAGATAAGAGTCACCTGAAATTCTTCTCCAACGCGGCCCCACCGTCCACCTTCAAGGTAAGCTATTTATACCAATAGCTGTACAAAATAGAACCTAGAAGGACAAAGTAATGTACCAGATAGAGAATTACGAAGTAGAGAAGAGAAGAATCGATCGGAAGCCATTAAGGAAAGTGTTAATGGCGAGAAGAATTAGGGGAGAAGAATCGGTCCTCCGATAACACGTTATTTTTTTGTCATTACTCGTTGGAGAGAGGAAATGGAAAAAATAAATAACGCCTACTCGAGTAATGACAAAAGTAAATAACGCAATAACGCGTATTCAAGTTGGGTAGATCCGGTGTAGATGTGCAACCAAATAATTGTGAATTAATGGCATGTCTACGTGTTTAGGAAACAGCGTGCCGGAATGTAAACAAATAAATGCAAAATTTTGGCGTGTCGGCGTGTCTGAAAAAATAGACACGGGGACACTGAAGCATCTTTATATATAGCAAGTAAGTATTGATTAGTGGGTTGCACTAATTTTACCGTACTTCACTGCAATCACATGCAGGAGTCACGTTAAACATGCTCGTACTATTACCACAGTAGTACAGACTCTTTAATTGCAAACAAATATTGAAAGGTAAAACATTTATTATTACCATACATGCACCATATTTCATCGTAACTAAGACAAATTAATCTGCCGCTATACATTATTGCTCTCAACTTCTTCATCATAAACTTGTCGAATCCAGATCACCTATAATAATACACGATTGATTTTTATATTGGACTGCTTACTATTTAATTACTTTAAAAGTAACTAAAAAACAATCCAGATCACCCGTAGTTTCAATCAGACGATCCAGAGATTGATTTTGTTGTTCAGACCTAGTCTGAATGAATGTAATTTGATTCAAAAAGATCACACTATTTTGTAAGTCTTATCTATCAACATCTCAATTGCAGTATTCTGCCATCAAAATTATGACAGCACGTACGCTTCCCATATCACCTGAACCTTCAATGTTATTTTGACCCACATTTGGATCAAGTCCCTAGCTAGTCCTCTATAAAGCTACTCACTTGATACATGTCTGAAGGCATCTTGACCAGACAAGGAACTGTTTTGATTTGTTTATCTGATTCATATGGCATCTTGACCGACACTCCTACCAGTAATCAATCCTTCACTCGTCACGCATCTTTTATCGCACACAAGGAACTGTTTCTGAATCATGAGTTCATGACTAATCAACAATTAATTCTGTTGTTTCCGGAATGCTAGTCGTAGATTGTGTACAAATAATAAGTGTTTTGAGCCATCTGATTTGAACCCTACATTTCCGATCGAACTTCAAGAGTAATAGAGAATTTCAGAATGAAATACTTAATCATCTGGCCCCTTCGTACAAAAATGAAGTCTGATGTTCACATTTTGAACAAGCATCCATTAAGCGATGCTCGCTAGGAAAGTTAAACAAGTCTCCAACAACAAAAACAAAGCTTTTTAGTTCCAAACAAATTGGAGTGGGTTAGAGATGAAAACGATCGAAATATTTGTTGGGTTTCATTTTCATGAAATGACTGGCTTTTTTCGTTTGCTCGGCCAACCTATCATAACCTCCTCATTTTTCTGTCTTGAGATAGGCTATGTAAATACATAGGCTATGTAAACAATTGTCCATGTTCTAAATCACTTGCTTAGTTGCTTCCACTTTGATATATTATTAAGCAAAAATGAATGGGGAGTCAATTCGATGCAAACCTGAAAACCCAAATTCATCCCTGCACAAACCCCAAAAAAATGATGTACAAACTTTATTCCATCTGTATAGCACCGAGTATCAACAGTAGACTGTAGACTGTAAACTTGCAACGAATTGATATTAGAGAACAACAGGAAAGAAAAATCAGACGACAAGTTAAATGCAGTCAATAATAAACTTTATATATCAGATTCATTCATGTACAATAAACATATTCTTTGATGCATCAACTCTATACATTGAACTGCCAACTCCCATCCTCCCTATACAACACAACTTAATTTGAAAGCAAAATAAACAATTAGATTTACAAGAAAACAAAAGAAACAAATAAATAAATGTACATGTTGTTATCTATGCATATTTGGAGGTTGTGGGGGTATGCCAAAGGCATGGCATAAGCAGGGGTGGAGCTAGAGTGATTTTGGTGGGTCCATGGACCCACCTGAAAAGTTGAGATGTCTTACAGTAGGACTGATTTGTAATTAATAAAAAATACAAGGACCCATCTCAAAATCTCTCAAAACCTCAGGGACCCATCTGAAAATTTTTTTTGTCTCTCTTTCTTTCTCTCTGCACCCCGACAGCCAGGCAAGTCTCTCGACAGATCTGTGTTCCGCGTCGCCACTTGCCGTCATCGCCGATCAGCGGCTCCGCCCCTGGTCCCGCCCTTGCCCCATCATCTCTCACCGTCTCGCGCACAGCCGTCAGCCCGCTGCCCCGCCTCATCTCTCCCGCACGACCGCACAGATCTGCGCTCGCGCCCCTGCCCACCCTCGTCTCTGTACCGCAGGCCGCAGCCCCCCCGTCAGCCCGCCGCATAGCAGCACAGATGCCTGGTTCTCACCCTCGTCTCTGTTCGCGCAACAGCACAGACTCTGAGAAGCAGCAGCACAGACGTAGTAGCACAGACGCCTGGTTCTCACCCTCGTCTATGTTCGCGCAACAGCACAGACGTTGAGACGCAGCAGCACAGACGCTGAGACGCAGCAGCACAGACGCTGGACCCACCTAACGTGAATTCCTAGCTACGCCACTGGGCATAAGGAGGGTGCCTAGGAGTTGGTGGGAACATGACATGTGTGCTGATAGCTGGTGCAACCAGCTGTCCTGGCATAGGATGGCCGATATGGCCCACGGGTGGCGATTGCATTTGACCACAGACAACAACTCCCAAGTACAGGAGCTTGAGCTGGTAGTTTCATTTGCAGGGCAGTGTTATTGCTTTTAGGGGAAGGCATGTCGCCTCCAGCCCACCGCCACCTACGCTGGTGATGTCATGGATGCTCGACCGACGGTTCATCGAATTTAACCGTATGAAGTACTTCTGCGCAAGGCTAGCGACCTGAGTCGGCGTTCGGGAAATAACAAAATTACGGGAGATGCTGCGCTAGTCATCTTTTCCAAATTCGTCCAGTCCAAGAAGGAATAACCTGATCATTTGATACTCAAATGGATTAGAAATTATGCAATATTGAGTCATGGTAATTGTCTGTATGTAGTATTTTGCACAGGATGCCATAGGTAGAGAAGGTTGTTTCAGCCTCTGCACATGACCACAGCCCACTCGAACACCATCAGTATAGTTTTACTCAATTCAAAAATAAAGTGCTATTAGTTTACTGGTTTATGTTTGGAACAATGCATCCCTTCATCTAACAAATGATGTTAGATCGTACTAACGAAAAATGAAAACATACACAATTTCAAAAGTTATTGCTCAGCGAATTAATCTGAAGAGTAGATCGAATTTCAGATTCACAAATTCTTATCTCGCATTTCAAATTGATATAGAAAAATTAATGGGATTACACAATTTGAATTATAGAAAACAACCGACTTGTGTTCTTCTTCAGTCCAAGGGATACCCTTCCTCCTCTCTTGCTCAGACCTTGACAAAGCCTTCGCACTGGCATCAAACCCTAACCCCAATACGCCACCTCTCTCTTTCTCCTCCTCCTCCCCAACACCGTACTTAGGAATCTCCACCCTCCCCTCCTCAATCGCTTTGACATCCTCCACAAGCAACTCGTAGTGCCTCCTAATCTCCTCCACCGACCTGGCCGGAACCCTAGCGGTGCAACCCCTCCGCCACCTCAAATGTCGCAAGCGCCGTCTCAAAAGCCTTATCTTCTTCCCTAGTCCAGAGCTTCTCACTCGCCGACGACGTGGGCTCCGCGTTGCCGTACATTGGAGAAAACAGTCGAAACCACACACGGTTAGAGAACCTTATCCTGACATATGTCTGTTAACTAAGCGCGAATTTTGGGTATTTGTTCAGATACACCCTTCCTTTTCTTGTTTTGAAAATCAGATTTGAAATTTCCGCCTTCAAACATAAGAAAATAAATTCTGACTAGTATTTGGAAAGTAATGAAGACATAATTATGCTATGCAATGCAAGTATAATATTAAAATGAGAAACAATTGAAACATGTCTAATGTACGGGCTAGCTAAGTATCACGGTTACCACTATACAAAAGTAAACTATTGTCTATTGTCTGAAGCCATGTAATAAGTTTGAGGACATGAGTTTCACCTTTTATAATAAGAAGCGATATTTTTTCATAGTGTATTTATCATCTTTTTATTTCAAGTAAATTAAGAAAAGCTCCAAGCAGTGGCGGATTTGTGTTAGGGCAAGCCCGGGCAAGTGCCCGGGCTTGATTTACAAAAAACGCGAAATTTAGTGTATATTTTGTTATTTTTGTAGTGAAAAAATGAATTTTTAATGATATTCTAGTGTGTTTTAGTGTATTTGTGCCCGAGATTGATCTCAGACTCAGTGCCCGAACTTAGTTGTGCCCGGGCTTAAGTGGACCTCTGGATCCGCCACTGGCTCCAAGTGCATGCTTGCACTGACACTGACATCCATTTTTTTTCTTTGTTTTGATGCTATTTGTTTGAAACTTTTACAACTTGGAAATGCATCAACTGGGTTATTTGGGTAAAAGATTCGCATCCGATGCAATAGCACTAAGGTGATATAGTGGTGCGGTGGTGTCATGAGTGAATTTATTTATGGACAAGTTCGAATACGTGCTCGGTTTGATTTTTAAAAATGCAAAATGGTGAGATTATGTCCTAAAAACACATTAAATAAATAGTAAAATCAAACCAAACATTACAGTTAGGGCTGTCAACGAATTGCGTTTTGAAGGTTTTTCACCGTGGCACAACGTTAAACACAAGAGATTTTTGTTGTGTTTGTTAAACGCAACGTAAGAAACAAATGATTTTTGTTGTGTTTAGTTAAACGCAACGTAAACACAAATGTTACTTTCGTTATGTTTATTTCGTCTTACGTTTGAAATTCTACGAGTCTGAAATAATTTGGAGTGCAGAATAAAAATAGGAGTATTCTATAGATACCTAAATGCTTTTGCAGATTGAGATAACTAAGATTTTTTTTTATTCACATGCACATGAGAGAATTTATTCTCTCTCCTTGATTGAATACAACATAAAAGTATTAATTTATGATCCAAATCCAATCACAATTATTTGTTCTTATAAAAATGACCAACTTGACAAACTTTTCTAATTTTAGAATCTGTGAGATATATGGTGAGTTGGACATCAATTTTATGATGATGTTTGTAGGGTTGCTAATGAACAGGGCGGCTCATGGACAAAATGCGCTGGACAATATTGAACATTTATGGAATGAACTATTTCTTGATCTTGGTTGAAGTTCAGTTCAAGTTCAATTGATAAAATTGAACTGGACTAATTGTGGACAATTATGGACAAATTATGGACAAACTGTGGACTAATTGCGACCTCAGTGTGGGATTAAATGAAAATATGTTTAAACATCTCAATAGATCAACCAAGTTCTAACTCTCTGTTTCACAGAGAGAGAACTAAGTTATTCGCACAAAGAAACCTAAGTTATTCAATACAGTGATGAAAGAACTTTCATTTAAAGAGGACGGTAAATTGTGGTGTCCAAAGTCATGTCCATATGATTAACTCATGGACAAATAATTAACATTATTCGATTATATGATGAATTAGACATGTATTGTATATTAGTAGATAATTATGGACTTGGTTTGGTCATGAACTTCAAATCCTCATCAGCAGACTGAGTTGGACATGGACTGGAATTCGTCCATTAGCAGCCCTAGAGGTTTGTATCAAATCTCATCATATAACAAATTCATCTTAGTATATTTTAAGGATGCAAAGATTGGTTAATTAGAAGCCTATATATGTCTTACCCATCACATTAGTGGGCTAAAAGTCACTGCCTATGTCGGGGTGGATAATTTGATGAGATTACAAATTAAGTGGAAAGCCAGGGTTGAGTTGGTTTGAATTAGGTCAATTGGTTTTTGAGGTGAAAAATAGAGATGAAAAATAGTAAGATGAATAGTCTATTCTGGTATTTGATCATTATGCAGCCACATCCATCTTTTACAATCGACCTCAAATCACTGCTCTCTTCCTTCTGTACGTAGTTGCATTGACATCCAACAAGACTAGCTATGAGCTATATATATCTTCACAAGCTAGATTCATAATTTCGATCTAGTCACCAATATGGAGCAAAGTAGCAGCCTCCTTCTGAAGAGTAAATATTAGAATATCAGATGCATGCATGGCAGCATGGGATGATAAATTAATATCTAAAGATATATTATTATATATAGGCATATAGCTCTGTAAAAACTATATATCTTACTTCAGAAAATTCTTACTAGTATTTGGAAAGTAATATATGAAGACATAATTGATTACTTCAGAAACTATCTTACTTCAGATAAATTATTATATATAGCTCTGTAAAAATTAAATGTTTTTAACGTTTCTTACGTTTAACGTTTTTAAACGCAACATAAAACGCAAGAGGACATTTGTGTGACCGTTTTGTGCGTTTGACATCGATCGCTAATTGCAGTACCTTGCAGCAGTAAGATTGGTTGGAAGCCTATATATGTCTTACCCATCACATTACGGGGTGGATAATTTGATGAGATTACAAATTAAGTGGAAAGCCAGGGTTGAGTTGGTTTGAATTAGGTCAATTGGTTTTTGAGGTGAAAAATAGAGATGAAAAATAGTAAGATGAATAGTCTATTCTGGTATTTGACCATTATGATGCCTCTTCCACCGTTAGTTTCTCTCAGTGGCATATGCATGCAGCCACATCCATCTTTTACAATCGACCTCAAATCACTGCTTTCTTCCTTCTGTACGTAGTTGCATTGACATCCAACAAGAGTACAAGACTAGCTAGCTATCTTCACAAGCTAGATTCATAATTTCGATCTAGTTACCAATATGGAGCAAAGTAGAAATGGGAAACTCTCCTGGAGCAAAGTAGCTAGCAGCCACCTTTTGAAGAGTAAATATCAGAATATCAGATGCATGCATGAGATGATAAATTAATATCTAAAGAGAAAGGATCTTCAGTTTTTCTCTCCATCTGAATATCTGATGCATGCATGGGATGATAGATCGATACTCAAAGAGGAAATTAAGAGGAAGGACTATTTCACAATTGTTATTTTAACTATTTGGACAATGACATTTCAAATAAATAGTTAACCAATCTTAAAAATAGAACAAAAATTATAAACACATTCTTAAATTTATGAATTAATTGTGTTCTTAATTTGATGTAATTTGAATGTCATTTCATAATATTCATCATGGATCACGAATTATTAACCGCTAAGAATTAAGTTACATAAAACTTGATGGTCTTTGTTGAGGTATGATATGACACTCAAATTGCACCGAATTAAAAACACAATCAATTAAAAGCACAAATTGAAATGTAACACCTTAAAAATAGAATTAGGTGTTCCGTCTTGCCTCTTTATGTTAAAAATAAAAGATCTTTGTCTTAAGAAAAACGAATTGCACGAATTTGAATGACATGTGATTTTTATGGAAAATTTTATATAAATATTATTAAAATTTATTTTTGTGATGCTCTCTATTATTAATTATTATATAAATTTAAACGATAATAATTTGGTTTTGTGATTTTGTCCCAAGAATAATCGGCGAAGATGCGAGCCGATACTCTGTGACGCAAGTATCGCATGGCCATATGGTGTGGTGGAGTGTGGGCCCGTGGGGTATAATTAAGCGACTCGGGCTAATTAAATCCGAATCCAAGAATATATGATATGATATGATATGATGATATATCTAAAGCATTAGGCATATCGAAAAGCGCGCCAATCGAACTATTTGACCGATCATTATCTTCAGGATACAAAAATAGTTCTACGATAATTTACTAAACCTCTTCTTCAGGCTCCGATTGGCGCTGAACACCACTTATCTTGTAGCAGCGAGATACGTATAATGAAATGTAAAGATAAGAGTAGGTAGCGAGGTACGGCTGCAGAGACTGTTTAATACTGTTCAAAATCAGGTCCAATAATTAACTGCCACGTACACATCAGATGAGCACTCCGCATCATCCTCTTTCCGTAAAAGCAACAAATAGCGGTCGCGAAAACGAACTCTCCCCTTCTTCCTATTTCCCCTCTCTCTCTCTCTCACGCATTTGATCGAAAAGATGGATAACAATCGACGAAACCTTAGCTCCGACGATGAGGTGGCGTTGCGCCGCATACGACAACTCTCTCTCCATCTCTACGCTCCCTCCGCTCCACTCTCCGGCGAACTGTCCCTCCTTCCATGCCGTGCTAGGCGCAACCTCTCCGCATCTGTCGAGTCGTTGTCGGAGTACATGCGCGGGCCCCACAGGGAAATACAGGCGCGCATTTTCGAGTTCTTTCAATCTAGGCCTGATTTGCAAACACCCGTCGAGATATCTATGAGAGAGCATCGCGAGCTTTGCATGAGGCAAATGACTGCTCTTGTTCGGGAAGCTGGTATCAGACCATTTAGGTGCGTTCTGTAACAATTGTTTTTGTATAATTGAGCTAATTGTTACATGAAGATGGTTAATAGCGATAATTTTTGGGCAACAATAGGTACTTGGTGGAGAATCCATCAGTCTATTTTGCTATTGCCGAGGCGGTCGGTGGGGTCGATATCTCACTTGGGATCAAAATGGGTGTGCAATTCAGGTAACTCCTCTTCTAGATTGAAGTGTCCGGTTTGGTATGCATGACCAGAAAGTGACCAAATTAAAAAAATAAATAAATAACACTGATCTGTATTTTTTTAACTGAATTTGTGCAATAAGCTTAAGTTCTAAAGAATAATTTGACCATTCAAATTGGCGGTTCTAATTTATCCAGAACTCCTTTTCCTACTCTTAAAACAATTTACTAAAATTTTAGTGTTCTGGTCAGTTCTCTTTATTTGGCTTTGATTATTTTCAACTGAACCAACCGCATATTAAGAACCGAAATATCAAACCTTTTAAAATTTGATTTGTTTTAAACCAAAATCATCCTACCAACTCAACTGCTGTCGAGAGTATCTTCGCTTTTGTGTCATTTGATTTGTTTAACTACATTCTATTAAGAAATCCTTTGGAGTCTGGACTTTTTGGTCAGTTTAAAAAAATTTGTCTTGAATATGCTTTTAAAAAAGTGCAATCAGCTTTTAGCTTTTATGAAAAAAGATGGTGGGGTTTTACAAAAGTATTATATTTTGAACTCTGGTTGATAAATTATCTCAAAATGATATGTTTGTTGTTTGTTCAAGAGTATTAGGATCTGTGCTCTGTGTATGGAAAGGCACATGGAATATTGGAAAAAATAATTTTATTTGCAGATGACTGAATTGCTTGATATGCCTTGTTGGATTTTTTTTCTTGATAAGGCCATGATGTAGTTGATATTCTTTAATGCTCATATGTTTATTAATAAAGTGAACGTTTGGACTTTGGACTCTTTCTATCTTTTAAATTTTATGTTGTTGACCATGGGTCCATAGATCACCTACCTGATATAAGTGTCATATTCTGTGACAATATCCAAGCTTCAATGAATTAGAAAAATGAGTACACAAGAAAAACAAAGGAAAATCACAATTATTCTAAAAAACTGAATGAAAATAGCATAGGTTAGAAATCTTTCAATACTTTCTGAAGCCACTGGCATTTCTGCAGTCCTCTAGACTTTACCAATAATATTATAATATTGCCATCTTCTCGACCTTTTTTTAATAGTCTTTGGGGAGGCTCGGTAATCAACCTTGGAACTAAAAAGCACAGAGAGAAGTATTTTGACGGGATCGACAATTTAGAATTTCCCGGCTGTTTTGCTATGACTGAGCTGCATCATGGTGAGATTCTCTCCTAAAAAAAAGCATTAATAAATAGTAAAATCAAACCAAAAATTGCAGTACCTTGCAGCAGTAAGATTGGTTGTAAACCTATGTCTTATCAACTCTTACCCAGCACATTGGTGGGCTAAAAGCCACTGCCTATTTCGGGGTGAATAGTTTGGTGAGATTACAAAGGGAAAGTCAGGGTTGGGTTGGTTTGAATCAGGTCAATTGGGTTGAGTCAATCCCGGATCTCTGGTCACTCAAATGAGATTTTGTTTAGGTCTGTCTCATTTTGAGGTTTCCTCTTATTTGGATTGTCAGGTTTCGAGTCACTTGAGTTTGGGTCGGGTCATTTTCATGTCAGATGTGAAGCTTGAAATATTTTTGTAATGGTATTTAATATGAGATCACTTATATGATGTATTTCATATTTTATTTCAAATGTGTGCCAATTTTTCAAAATTACACTAGAAAATGTCATTAAAATTTCTCAAAATCTAGGGCATTCAATTGAATGCTTGAATATGAATCCACCTATGTTTAGACTTTCAGCTCATCATCCACAGAAAATACAATTAGATTTTGTGATTGTTTTTTTGGTTCAAATCAGTTTAGTCGTGTGCGACGAGTGGCCAAATCAATAACAATATCACAATGCATGTGCCCTCGCACAACGACGAGAGGCCACGTGTGTTGAGATATTGTTATTGACATTATCAGGTTGCCTTGTGCGCAACGATATGTGATATGATGATTGATATTTGGATATTGACACACGAGGATAGATATGATAAATGTGGATTTTCTATTACATATATTTGATTGAAAATTGTGAAGTTTTTTTAAAATGATTTTGTAAGGAATTTGGATTTATATATTGATGATTTTTAAAGAAAGGTTTGAATTTTGAAAATGAATTGAATTTTGCAAAGGAATTGCAGATTTTGAAGCTGTTCGAAGTATTTTGAAACAAATATGAAATTTTCAAGATTTTTGTATGATTTGTCCAATGATTTTATGATTAGACTTGATAATTTTTTAGTATTTAATGATGTCAATATAATTATAAGGTATGAATTTATTGGTGGATTAGGTTGGAAAGATTCATATTTTGGTCTTGTCAGGTTTTTTCAGAGCATGAGTCAGTGATTCAGGGTCAGATGTTTTTTAGTCTTGGTCTGGTTTCAGCCAGTTCAGGTCATGGGTCGCACTTCACTTTTTATTCTGGTTTCCCTCCATGTCGATCTCTTCAAGTTAAGGTTGGGTGCATCGTACAGTAGGTCTTCTTGTTACCAAAGCCATTAGGACCTACTGGACCACACAAACCTTCTTATTTGAGATTACCTTCAGTCAACTCTAGAACTTCCCTTTAGATTTCATACCACAGGACTTAAATGGTGTTCTATTTTCGTTCATTTTTTTTCGTCCAGGGCCACATGGCTTGATTTTGCATGGTACAGCCACAGTTATTGTTAACTTTCTTAATAACAACATGCATATATAAACTTGCTTCAAACAGGATCTAATGTTCAGGGCCTACAAACTACCGCAACTTTTGACCCAATAACAGACGAGTTTGTAATAAACACACCAAATGATGGTGCAATTAAATGGTGGATCGGCAACGCTGCTGTTCATGGTAAATTTGCAAGTGTGTTCGCTCGACTGGTCCTTCCTCTCCAAGGCAAGGGAGGCAAGTCAGCCGACATGGGCATACACACATTCATTGTGCCGATACGAGATCTTGAGACTCATGCACTTCTACCTGGAGTTGAGATTAATGATTGTGGCCACAAAGTTGGCCTTAATGGTGTTGACAATGGCGCATTACGGTTTTCTCAGGTGCGGGTGCCACGTGATAACCTTCTTAATAGATTTGGTGATGTGTCAAGAGATGGCAAGTACACAAGTAGTCTACCTACAATTAACAAAAGATTTGCAGCTACACTGGGTGAACTGGTAGGTGGGCGGGTTGGGCTTGCATACTCCTCTGTTGGTGTGTTGAAGATTGCTGTCACCATAGCTGTTAGGTATTATACTATACATTTTCATCTGGTCTCTACTGTGTATTTATTATATTTTTCATATATGGATGCAAGCCAACATTCTAAGATCAACTAATTTATTAACTAAAACCTGAGGCAATGGTGGGGAACTGGTTAATGGGGGTTGGAGGGGCATTAGACAAGTGACTTTTTTTTTCTGTTATACCATGTGAAACAACAGCTTGCTCTTAAATCTCATAAATAAGTTGACTAATTCTTAAAGACTTAGCATCGCACATGAATGTTAATTAAGGAGGCAAAATCAACAAATTAAGTTTGATTTCAACTCAGGAACTATTGCGTAACCACATGATTGAGAAAAATAAACTTCTTTTTACTGTTACTAGATACTCTCTGCTCCGTCAGCAGTTTGGGCCTCCAAGGAAACCTGAAGTTAGTGTGCTGGATTACCAGTCTCAACAGCACCGTCTCATGCCCATGCTTGCATCCACATATGCATTCCATTTTGCTACACAATATCTTGTGGACAAGTACTGCGAGATGAAGAAAACGAACGACGATCAGGTGGTTGGCGATGTGCATGCTCTCTCTTCTGGGCTAAAGGCGTATGTGACCTCATATACTGCAAAATCTATCAGCACGTGCCGTGAGTCGTGCGGTGGCCATGGTTATGCTGCAGTTAACCGGTTTGGAGTGTTGAGAAATGACCATGATATCTTCCAGACCTTTGAGGGTGACAACACAGTTCTTTTGCAACAGGTAAAGTATTATTATTTTTTTTGGATCTTCATGCAACATCAAAAACAGATTTTTAGCTAGCTGACACCCTCGACCTTACTCTGTACAGTATAGATAAGCTATGCAAGCATTGACCTAATTGCTTTTTCGCATAATTTTTACCTGTTAAATTTGTTTTTTTCCCTCAAGTTCTTTGGTATACTTGGTACCTAGCAGTGGGATCCAAGTTGTCATGGCAAATATCTTTTCATTCAACTAATATGAAGGGTGTCATCTGTATATATACCTAGAGCAACAAATGTGATAAATCTTGGGTTTTGTTTAATACCATATGCGTTTCACCAAATAAGAGTTCAGATTTCTTTAATGATATTCTTTAATACACTTGTATGTTTAGGTTGCTGGAGACCTGTTGAAGCGATACCAGGAGAAGTTCAAGGGAGGTACACTGACAATGACTTGGAACTATTTAAGAGAATCCATGTCTTCGTACTTGTCGCAACCAAATCCAGTAACGACTCGGTGGGAAGGGGAAGATCACTTGAGAGATCCAAAATTCCAGCTTGATGCCTTTAGAGTAAGCCTTCCTGATTTCAGTAGTTACTATAGCTGACATGTTCCTGCCTAACCTAGTGTAACCTCAAACTATCTCATATACCCTTTTCAAAATTATATATTCACTGTCTTCTGTAATTCAGAGATGGGCCTATTTGCCCCCTGAAAAACCTGTTCTGCCGAGATACATGGGAATTTTAAGATTTCCACAATAGCTGCCTACTTTCTTCTATATAGTTTCTCTGTTTTAAGATTTTTTGGTGTACCCTAGTTGTAGATAACTTATATAGAAATTGACTCCTTTTTCAGTATCGAACATCTCGGCTGCTTCAAAGTGTAGCTGCCAGGCTTCAAAAGCACAGCAAGACACTGGGAGGTTTCGGTGCCTGGAATAGATGCTTGAATCATCTGCTTACACTTGCTGAGTCACATATTGAGACTGTTATACTTGCCAAATTCATTGAAGCAGTTGAAAAGTATGTTTTCCGTTTATTTTGCACTTAAATGTTTGCTTCTCTAGCCTGCTTTCTTTGATATGCTGTAGCATTAAGGGTTGAAGTGATACATTCAGATTTTAAGGTACCAATTTAAGGATGATAGGTGTTACTCTAGGGATTTATTGGTTTTGTGTAAAATCATGAACAATGTTATTTGAATCTTATGCGTCTTAAACGGGTGATTTAATTATGTTGTCATACACTTGTGTAACTTCACATGAAACAAAAAGGTTGACCTGAAGAAATTTAAGAAGTCTTTGTTTTGAGATGACATTTTTATCATGGTCATTTGCAGCTGCCCTGATGTCAACACTCGTGAGGTACTGAAGTTAGTATGTGATCTTTATGCTCTTGATCGGATATGGAAGGATATTGGAACATACCGAAATGTAGACTACATTGCACCAAATAAAGCCAAGGCAAGTTTAAGGGTCCATTTTGTGCTATTTCAGTATAATTTATGCTGTGGAACTTGATGAATTATTTGATCAATTGGTAGCTTGAAACATCAAGCTTGTAGAGGAATTTTTATGGATTCCATTCAAGTCTTTCTTTTCACATTTTCATAGAATTATAGTACAACATAAAATATAAGTTGTAGATTTTATGTGATTGTTGACCCTTTATTTTGTCTCATAAAAAAGATTAGAAACTCCAGAATCTAATAAGAAGTCTTCCCATGCACAAACACGTGCAAGGGTTCCTTTTTGGGAGCGAAAGGATCAATTCCATAGTGCAACCACCAGAAAGGACCCACAGTGATCAATAGAATAGTCTCAACCACCAAAAAGGACACGCAGTGATCAATAGAATAGTCTGTTTTCTTTTAACAAGCAAACACTTGAGTTGAACATTCCACATTCAATTCATTTCCTAGTGGCAAGTATTGACCGAGTTTGCTAATCAACATTTCAGGCCATTCACAAGCTAACAGATTATCTCAGTTTCCAAGTAAGAGGAGTTGCAAGAGAGTTGGTTGATGCGTTTGACCTTCCCGATATGGTAATTCAAGCTCCAATTGGCATGGCATCTGAGGCATATGAACAATACACCCAATATGTTGGCTTCTAGATGCGTGCAGCCACTGCATAAAAAGCACGGCTCCTCAAGAAATAAGTGATTCACAAATATTTATCCTTCGGAGAGCCAGTATTTCGTTTGTTCCATGGGAAAATATGGAGAGGAATAATTCTTGAACAGCTTGACATTGCAGAAGTATATGATTAACCGTTATGTCTTGCGAATAAATCTTTTTCTATGTTTTCTTTTGCATATAAATGACTCGGATATGCCGTGAATTCCCATTTGCATAGAGGATCAAATTGTTGATCTGTGGCACATGACTTGTGCATTGATTCTAAAAAAGTGTCAAAATTCAATTCATTTAGTGCGTGGCAGCCCGGTTCACATATCTCCTGCTTGTGTGCTTGTGTGGGATTCGGAGATGGGTGAGTACTGAGTACGACTGGTAAAAAAATAAATATCACGAATATAACAAAAAAGTTTCTTTTGATTTTGTAAAAAATAAAAAATTAAGCTCTACGTAAAGAACTGCGTTGCTCAGATTAAATCTGAGGAAGGCACGAATGGGCACAATAATACCAGACGTCTTTCTTCCCTTTCTTTTGGTCAGTAATTGATGGTAGAATCACGTCAGTGTAATGGTAATACTGATGAAACTGATGGGATTCTAAAACGGTAATACCATCATGGAATGTTAGGCTTTGTATCCTTACACTAATAGAACACATTTATTCTTTACTAAATAAAACCTGACTCGAGTTAATTTACAACGATACCCTGGAACTAACTAGTTAAACATCAGACTCAAATCATCTTATACGCAATACGTGCCACATCGTGCGAATTCTTCACTTCTTCGCATGCCTTCAACGAAACCTCGGCAAACTTGTTCAGCTTATCAAAAAAACCCTTCAAAACACTCTGAAATCTCTCCATTGCTTTAACCTTTACATCATTGCCATTGTCCAAATTATCTTCATTTTTTTCTTCAAATGCATCTCTTAGCACAGTGGAGACACCTCTAACAGACTCTATTAGCTCATCCAAGGGTAGAGACTTCAGCCCGGTTAGCCAATCCCTACATAGAACAAAGATAGGAGGGGAGAGAGCCTGGGGAGGTGGGAAGATCGCCTTCCTCCTTCCTCGGCGTCTCTCTTGTGGTTGCAACACGCACTTTTGGAGCCATGAATCGAGCGATTGGATGTATGATGCTTGGGAGTTCATCCAGTTGGTAAAGGTTGAGGCGAAATAGTCAAGTTCATCTAACAGGTTACTGAGATCGTGATTTTGTGCTTCGACTCGTGACTGTGTTGCGGAGCACCTTCCATGGTAAGCTAGAGAGATTGTGATGAATTGTGCATGGTGGCATTCGAGCATTGCTTTCCACATCCTTATCATCCTGTACAAAAATTCAATCAAACGGAGCAGATCTTTCCATGTATTATGAAAAGATTACAACAAGCTTAACAATCTTAAGAGTAACACCATAATCTCAAAAAGTAGACTGGTAATTTGATTTGACCGCAACCACAGTAATAAATGCCATAGAGCTCACAAATCCAAATAGGAACCAATTTTTGTGTTGTGAAATATTATACATTCTTTGATTCATTAGCTTGTTTGTATGTTTGTTTGCCAACTTATTCATTTTATAAAACTGTGAAGTTCTTACTTATCAAATCTACGATTTTGCAAGGGTAACTCTGAACATTTAACCCCCTGGTTGTTATTCCAATGCCTTGATAAGATGCTGGAATTTGGCACCTTTTCTTTTCAAATTCTCCTGTTTAATTTAAAATTACAGCTGGGGTTCTGGTAACAGGAACGGAGCCAAGATTTATAATGGCACGGGGCAAAATTTTTAGTGATATCCATAATTTAAAATTTTATATCTCAAGCATATTTTCTACTTTTATGGGCCACAGGATGACAAGTGCCACCACCTGATCATATGGCTCCGCACATCTGGTAAAGGAGTTGTACCTCCTAGTGCTAGTATATCTTAAATGCGTGAAGAATAGATAAGTTTACCCATGAATGAGCTCAACTAGCTGTGGTTGGAGCTCCGAGTCTCTCATCTTCTCAATTCTCTTTGAAATAGAATCAACAGCATGGATGGCAACAGACAGCCGTGAGTGCAGATCCTTGATAGCCGCTCTGGTTTTGTCGATCACCGGTGCCTTCATGTCCCGTGCAAACTGGTGTCTCAGAATGGCACATTTATGATCATATGCCCTCCTTATACAATCACTTGCCTATGCATATATTCATTAATTTTAAAAACAAGTAAGAAGTCAAATCATGGGGAACAGACTGTAAAATAAATAAATAACAATGCTGGACACTAAACCCTTCTTAATTTCCACTAGATTCCTATAGAAGATCTTACCACGAACACAACATGTGCAAATATGTCCAAATTCAGGTGGTACCATTGAATTTTCAGATATGAACAACCTCCTTACCTTGATCTCGTCATATAATTTTCTCTCCCATGCATATAGTCGATCTAGAGTTGATGAATGGCTACCAGAAATCATAGAAAACTGTTCGACAAAATCATGACCAACATCGCCGCTGTCATCTGTTGGTACACAAGCCAGATGGTCCTTGGACGTAGAAGTAATGGAGGAGACTGAACGATTCCATGTAATCACCTTTGGTGCATGCTTGACATAATCTATTTAATAAAAATAAAATGGATGTTATATGAAATGAAATCTCAGGGTTAAAATTATTCCATTTTGCAAAACCACTAAGATTCCTCCATATATTTTGCCCCTTCCAATTTTGCCTTTAGCATCCAGTATATTACTACTAAAAATCTCTAGTAGTTAAGAATCATAACTCAAACATTAATCCTCAAAATAAAAGAATTGTTGTTTAATGATAAAATGCAAAATAAAAGAAGTATTAGGGCGTAACCTGAACTGACTTACCCTGGTTCAAAATTGACTCTCTCTTGCAACAGATTTGATTAAAAGCCAATATCAGCCTAGAGGCAGTTGGCGTCCCTGTTACAAGCAATGAAAGAAAACAAATCAAATTCGATAGTTGGGTACCCCATCAATATTCAGTCCCGACATGCATATATATGTTAAAATCACTACCTGAAAACACCACAGAGGACATGGTGAGCCTGACTTTTTCAGTCTCGAGCATTCTCGCCACCTCATCACCTGCCTCAGCTGCTCTGATGAATCGCTGCTCTATTTCTTTGATACTGGGCACCAATTCCTTTGCCCGATGTGTGATAAATTCACTCTCATCCTCTCTTTCCACCTCCTCTTCCAAGTCACCTTTTACCTCCTCAATAACAGGCACTCTTTTTTCTTCATTTAGAGGTAAAACATCCTTTTCCTTTACTTGCTTCAAGCCTTTTACCCGGTTCATATCTGCATCAAAATAGTCCCATGAGGAATCCGAATCTCCCGGGTTAACTGTTGAATTTCTCGATGTAACTGGATCTACAGTAACTACTGAATCAACATTTCCAGTAGTTCTCACATGAGATGCACAATGTTTAACTAAAGGTGAAAAGGGGCTCTCGCCATGAGTAGGAGAAGCAATTGAAGAGTGAGTTGGTGACTTGTCAGGTTCTGAAATGGAGACCGTGGGGTCTGATAAGATATCTGACTCGGTAAATTGTCTAATGGCAGGCCCAATACTACACAGTGATTGCATGTAGGAAAGGTGTGCAGCCGAAAGTGCGAACCTTGCATCAATGGCCTCTCTGATGTATTGGGTTCTCTCCTTGCACAGAAGCAATGCTTCATCATTCCTTGGTTTTGACCCAGAAGAACCCATCACTGGTTTTGGGTTTCAAATTCTAGTTGTCTCAGTCTAACAACTGCTGTGATTCGTTGGTAATTTAGCTTAAGGTACAACTGTACAAGTATTTCTCTTTCCCAAACAAGCGCCAACAATATCAAGAAAGGCTTGGTCAAAGGAAATGAGAAAAAAACTGAAAGAAGCCTCTTTACTCTTCCAATTACTCGAGAGTTTGTCACTTTAGGGAACAAAAAATGAGGTCGAAATTCTGGAGAGTACCTTTCTCGATTGAAGCTGAAAGTAGTTGTAGCTTGCAATTATGGCAGACTCAAGATCAGAAAAGGCACAAAAGGATTCTTTCAGAGTGTCATGGGAATCACCCTTTTTCTCACCACTATAGAGAAAGGCTAACAACTGTTCATGGAAATGCTTCAGTAAAATGCCGCCCACTTGTCTTTTGTTTTCGTCTCTTTTCCAGTTTTCCGCTTCTTTCTTTTCGGATCGTTTGACTGTGGCAAGACGGAAGAGGTGTTAACACTTTTAACTTGCATCCTCTAGCGAAAAAAAAACAAAAAAGTTGGGTTAAAAAACGGAACAATCAGGGAAAAAAGAAAGAATGGCAGGACTTTTTTTTGAAATTTTTTCGTAAAGTAATAGAACAAACTTTTTCGACGGATAGGATCAAAATCATTTTAAAATTTTTTCTCAAGATTGCAATACAAATTTTACACTTTAAAAACGCAACTAATACTAGTTCTCCTAAAAAACTTAGAAGCGCAAGTATTAATTGTGCTCTTAACTCTCTGTGATATTTTTAAGAGTCAATTGATTTTATCTTTTAAAAACAATATTATTTCTCTGACCCTCGATGCAAAAATTTCTTTTTTCATAACACTAAAAAAAGTTACATCTATAATCTGATTTTAATTTTTTGACAACGATTATTTTATTTTTCTACGTTCACGTTCACATGTATTATCTAGACGCATATATTCAGAAATATATGTCACGCATGTATTCAGAAATATATGTCGCTCGAATTGACAAAGCAAAAAGATTTATCAAGTAATTTAAAATCGATATTCACGACTGAACGCAGTGTCTAAACTTGCGTCCAGACGACACGTTCACAACTCACAAAATCGTCTGAACACAACATTCAGACGTTGCGTTCAAACATAAACCCTGGTTCAAAACTTAATTATCTTTATGGTTGATTTCGTATCATGAAAGCATACATCTGCTCCAAACGTGCACGCAGAAAAAAAATATCGCTGTTACAAATTTGAAGTTAGAGTGGCAGATGTAATTTCTGATTTTTTTAAGATTAGACGAAAAATTCGAATGGCAGAGAGGTGGATGGAGAGAGAGAGTGGTGATGCAGAGAAGCACTCAGCTCAGCTGACAGCCTGACACGAGGGGGAGAGAGAGAGAGTGAGACTCGACTCTCGAGATGTGTGCATGTACAAAAGGCAAAAGCGAATATGACGAACAATGAAAAGAAGAATAATAATATCAAGGCTGTGTTTTCTATGGTTCGATTAATGAGAGAGAGAGAGGGAGAGAGATTTATATACACTTTCTCAGATTCCGTTCGCTTTTCTGTGTTTTCTATGGTTCGATTAACGAGAGATCTTACGTGGAGAAATGTTGACCGTCTATCATATCAAGGCTGACCATTTTAAAATAGGACAAGTAACGTCGATAATTTATTGGGCCTAACCGAGCCCTTGGGCCCAGTAACTGAATGAAGTCCTACGAAGCCATCATTCGGTTTCTAATTTCTTGGTTGTTTATATTTTTGTCAATGATTTCTTTCATCATATGTCAATCTCGGAGGTGTCGACGCCTGAGTTCGTATCTGCTGTTATTTTTGGATAACAGGGTTATTTATTCTCTGATAGAAGTTAATTTCTGCGTTAAAATATCTACGCTCATCCAGAAATTAATAAGCAAGAATTTCTCTGTATTAAAAAATTATCATCGATAATTTTTAAAAGACCCAATTTAGTGCTTTCTATGATTCTATCTAAACAATATGAAATGAAAGTTGCTTCAACTGGGCCTGGAATTTAAACAGTACAAAACCAATCAACGGGCCCAATTTGGCCCAGACGGTGAGTTCCTGGGCCCCTGGCCTCCTGGCCTCCTGGCCTCCTGGGGATATCTCCGGAACCAAAACTCTGTGTAAGTCTGTAAGAGTAAGAGAGGACGCCTCATTAGTCCCACAATCATTCCACATAGTGAATGTGCCGCGCCTCGCCTCTTTATATAAGCAGCTACCCCTTTCGACCAAAGCATGCAGCTGCGTGGTGAGCACAGAGCGAACTATTCTTTCGCCTTTTACTAAAGAATACCGTGTGCTCGCCACTTTTAAACAGCATACATATATTTTTGGAGGGTGCCATTCTTCTTTAAGTTGGCCCCAACAATTCTAAATTAAGATTTTAAATAAAATTTTGATCTTCATTAAATGGTCACCTTGTTTTAAAAATGTTTGATAGATATTAATATTGATAATGATTATTGTTTGATAGATATTAATATTGATAATGATTATTGATATTGATGTTATTATGTATATTAGATATTAATATTGATAATGATTATCGAATTTTGTTAAGTTCACGTTATTTTAATTATTATGTATGTTATTTTTGTAATAAAAAATTTATTATGCATGTTATTAAAATAATGTGCATAATAATTCAAATAACATAATTATTTCGATAAAAAATTAGTTTTCAGTATAAAAAATAATATACATAATAATTCAAATAATGTACATAATAACTCAACTAAATGAACATAATAACATCGATTTCGATAGTCGCTAACTCGCTATCAATATTTATATGTTATTAGCTTCCTTTTTTATTGTTACTCTCCCTGCGCTCTTTCTTTCAGAAATCTCCGATGCCAAAAAAACTCAGATTTCTTCCGATGTGACTCGAATTTGAGCAAACTAACTACATATTCTTCCTCTCGACGCAACACGGACACCCGCTTTCTTGGGTTGTTGAGAGGAGGAAGAAAGGGAGACTGACGAAAGGTCGCCGATCCAAACACTAACTCCTTTGAGTAATAACTATGCGTACAACTCGTGCTCTGCGCGAAAAAGTTAAATTTTAAACTTCGATATTACAATAATAAAATTATAATAAACAGTTTAAATAATAAAAAACAAAAAAGCAACGTCAAAAAAAAATTTGCACAAAAAAAAGCTACAGTGAAGGATCAATTAAAATTAGAGCATCATGTGTCATATTGGATCTAAATTAGAACATCAATTAAAAAAATACTACAATCAATCTCAGATGCGAAGGAAATAAAATTTAAAAAGAGAAAAATAGTGATTTTACTACAACGATGAAAAGTGAAAACACTGTTCATTTACCGTGGAAATGAATAGTGGCGGCTGATAAGACATGAGTCTTGCGTCATGTGTCATGCGTCATTCCTCTAACGTCTTGCGACTTGCGACTTGCAGCGTCATGCGTCATGCGACATGCGACATGCGTCCTGCATCATGCGTAATGCGTAATGCGTCATACCTCTAACGTCATGTGTCATGTGTCTTGCGTCATCCGGCTTGCGTCATCCGGCTAACGTCATGCGTCATGCGTCATGCGTCTTGCGTCATGCGTTATTCCTCTAACGTCATGCAACTTGCAGCGACGTCATGTTGCGCCATGAGTGTATTAGATTAGATATTACAATAATAAAATTATAATAAACCGTTTAAATAAAAAAAACAAAAAAAAAACAACAAGAAAAAAATCTGGAAAAAGGTACAGTGATTTTATTGTAGCAGTGAACGGTGAAAATACAGTTCACTCCACTGTGAAAATGAACAGTGGAACAATATTGCGCCATGAGTATATTACATTCCTTCCTTTCGTGTTGATCTTCCGTCGCAGGTATGTTGCTCTTTTAATCTTTTGATTTGATTAAGTAAATTTTTCAGATTTTGTGTTAGCTAGTTTAGGTAATTAGACAATAGAGTTTGTTGATCAATTCTGCATACTGAAGAGATTAAAACATGAAACGTAAAGGAAAACAAGAAAATAATTAGGCGAAAATATTTTGAATTTTTTTTATTAGGAAACAAATTTTCTTGTTTAATAGTTTCAGGTTGTCAGTCACGGTAGGCATCAAAATTTGTTTTTTTTTTTTAAATTACCAATCGCCTGATCTCATATGTTGAAATTTCTTTCCCTTGGGAAGGTGTGCAGTTTCATTGATTGTTTGCATTTGTGATCTTTATCATGGTTTTTTTCCTATATAAATTTTGATGTTTGTAATACATAGAAATAACATAAATGCTATCTCTACTAATCGGTTTAGAAAAACGGTCAATTTTGGTCGACTCCTACCTATTCTTATGCTTACGCACGACTCAGAACTCCACTATGTACCGGTGCTTTAGAAGGTCTCTGTTGCACATGACCATACCATCTTAAGCGATGTTGGACAAGCTTCTCTTCAATCGGTGCAATCCTAATTTTGTCACGTATATCACTATTTTTAATGTGATATCTTCTTGTATGACCTCATATCCACTGCAACATATGCATCTTTGTCACACTCATCTTCTGAATGTGTTGTACGTAGCCTAGCATTTTGCACCATACAACATTACAGGTCTAATCGTCATCATATAGAACTTACCTTTCAGTTTTTGTGGAACGTTTTGTCACATAGGATATCAGATGTTTGTCGTCATTTTACCCAACTCGCTCTTATTCTATGATTGACATCTTCGTCAATATCACTGTCATTTTGTAACACCGATCCTACATATCTAAACATCTCATTTTTTAGCACCACATGCCCATTCAAACTAACATCTCCATCTTCTGATGGAATGGCGATGAAGTCACACTGCATATACTCAGTTTTACTCATACTAAGTCTAAAACCTTTTGATTCCAAAGTTTAGTCTCCACAACTCTAGTTTTCTATCAACGCCTACCTTACTTTCATCAATCAAAACTACATCGTCAACAAAGAGCATGCACCAAGGAATATCTCCTTGTATGTCTTCCGTGATCTCATCCATCACTAAGAAAAAGATGTAATCTTATCTTAATTGGAAAGTCATCAGTTTCACCACCACATGCTCTGACACTAGTTACGACGTTATCGTACATATTTTTATATGATAACGTACTTTGTTGGAACTTTCTTTTTTTCACGTGCTCACTGCATGACCTTTCTCGGTATCTTGTCATACACTTTCTCTAAGTCGATGAACACCATGTGATGTGTTTTCTATATCTCTTCATAAGTTGTCTTGTCAAGAAAATCGCCTCTATAGTCGACATGTCAGGTATAAAATCAAATTGATTTTTTCTAATGCTTGTTATATTTCTTAATCGATGTTCAATCAAGCTCTCCCAAAACTTCATTTATGACTCATAAGTTTGATTCCTCGATTATTAGTACAACTTTGAATGTCTTCTTTATTTTTTAAGATAAGTACTAATATACTTTTTCTCTACTCATTGGACATCTTGTTTGACTGAAAAATATTGTTGAACAACTTGGTGAGCCATATTATTCCTACATCTCAAAAAAATCTTCAAAGCTCGACGGAACACTATTAGGACCTAACGTCTTGTCTACTTTCTTTCAACAAGTCGAAAAATAATATAAGTTTCTCACATGTACATGATGTTGCTTTTTTGTTGTGGATATTCTTGTCATTTAGCAAAGAGAAATTCGACAAGAGGGCAAATGCCGTGAAAAAGAAGAAGTTATATTGATTACAAAAATATTTTTCAAAATCCCAAAATAACCATTCCTTATATTGAGTTTTGATGAGTTGCAGGTTTATACATGTACAATTAAGCATCGCAAAGATTTCACATAGCATGTACAAGTCAAGAGGAGCATGATGTCATGTACAACAAGCAAAATAGAGCTTGTGCTTCATAGGACTCATGTTAAAGTAAAATGCATGGAAACCCATCATTACGGGTCCCCAACCTATCACAACGGGTCCCTATGGCGTTGTACGGGTACCTAAGTAGAAGAGGCCAGAAGACAGTGCAGAATTAGGATTTTGTAGGGACTTGCATTACAGTAATGCAAGCATACCCGTCACAATGCGTTGCCAACCCATCATAATGGGTTCCTCATTTGTCACAACGAGTTACTGAATAAATGGACCCAGAAGTCAGTCAGAGACGAAAATAAGGGCATTTTTGGAAAGGTGCAGACTTGTCACAATGAGTTCCATAACAGGTTGGAGACTTTTGTAAAGAAAGCAATCTTGATCAAGATTTCAAGAATCCAAGAAGTGTTATGCCTATATAAACTTGGTAACTACGTTCCAACAGCCAAACCCTACTTAGTGTAGTGGTGAGGCATAAGGCCTCCATGGGGGAGGTATGGAGTTCAAGCGCCGCTAGGGCTACTTTTATGGAGGTTTTTTCAAGTTTATTTCTGGTATGTTTGTGGGTGTGTGTGTTGTAAGCCTACGGGCAATGAATAAAAAAACTACGTTCCAACAGAATATGCAAGCTATCCCCAAGTTTACAAGCACTCAAAGAGTACCACAAAGAGCACTGAAGCCTTTTCTTTTCAGTATCCAAACCTGAGAGAGAGAGTTTAGGATAACTATTGTCTAATCGTCTTTATAAAGGTGAACATCTCCCGCTTACACTAAGATTGAGAAGAAAGGCCAAACAAACACTAAAAAGATAAAGAATAATAGAAAATAGATGAAATCTCTCAAACAAACAATCTCTCACAAATATTTAGATTAATTTAGATTAAATAAACTGGAGATTTTATCAATGGATTTTGCCAGGTTGAAGGTCTTTAATGGAGGTTTGGTGGCTGCTGAATAGGTTGTCAAAATAAGCAAAGAAAAGTTTGGAAGAAGGATTGACAACAACCCATTTATAAAGTTGGAAAAAGCTATGTTTTTTCTGTCGCAGCGAACGTTGTAATGGTTCATCAACCGCTACAACTAAACATATATTGGATTTTTTTTTGTTCCATTTCACTCCTTTTAATTTTATCAACACATCACTCAAATCAAGATGGGCTTTCAACTAAGAAGAGAAGGATTTAAAATCAGAAAAGGCATTTGAAGCCAAATCTTGTTTGAGGTGAATTCAAAAGAGAAGAAATAAATTGAACTCAAATTTGTGTTTTGAAAGCTTATTTGAATCACCTGAAATATCAAAAATCAATCATCAAAGAATTTCATGCATAAAGATTTCAAATTTATATCTAAACATCAAAACAACAAGATCAAAGAGCTTCAAACTTGATTTTTCATTTCACAAGCAAGCAATTTACACAATTTATAAAGAAAAGCGTATGAAATGGGCCTATTCTCTGTAAACATCACTCACCTCATTTCAGATGATATGTCGGAGTGAGAATAAGAAGGCTCGTCAAATGTCAAGCAAGTTCGTCCACTCTCACAATTTGAACAAAGAAAGAAATATTATTGATTTGGTGCCTAATACATGTATTTATAGGTTGGTTTGGCTAAGCTTCACATTGGATTCTTTTTCTTCTTGATTTTTTGTTGCCTTTGCTTCATTTCCTTTTTTTTTTTAAATTGATGCAGGTCTTGGTGTTGTAGAATATTTTCAGGTCGCTCCAATTGGTTATTTTGACCTTTTTTTAATTTCCTTTTTTGACCTTAACAAACTTGCAAAGGACATCTTTCATTACTGTCATTGATTTATTTTGATGTAGGATGCAGATTGTGAGATGGAGATCCATCCATGTTCTTTCACCTGATTGGCTCTTGCAACATCCTAGAATGTCCTTCAGGTGTCTTTTGCTGACCTCAGCTGATTTGTCAAGACATTAGAAGCTTCTAAAATCGTTTGAAGAGTGATGTTTACACCTACAACAACTTTTGTGCCATATTTCGAGTATTAAATTGGCCTTTTATTATATAGACTCCCTTCAATTCCAATTAGACTTCAGACTTTTCCAATTATATGCTATGAGACTAAAGAACATGCTCAATTAATCTAAGCTGGCCTCAATTGATCCAGTTCATATCTATTTTGGTCCCGAGTGAACTCAAATGTGACCTCCCTCCTCAGTCATTTTTTAAGCTAAACCAAGTATACTCTTGACATCGTGGGACATCTAGGACATGTCAAGTATCTTTCTTTGAGCTCTAGCATCTTAGATTGTGAGTTTGAATTTAATACCGACACATTTGTATTATTAAATCAGAATTGTTGATCATTATTCGATGATTTAGAACAATGCAGCCTTCTGCCGAAAAAAATGCGACTTCGGAAAGATGAAAGTAAATGTGGGAGGTAATTGGATCACAACCGGTTGTGATTGAATTTGAAAAAAAAACCAACAATCTTTATTCATTTTAATATCAACGTAGGGAGGCTAAGTTCAAACCTTCTAAAAAGTTTGTAAAATATGACGTCTCTTATTTATTCACACTTTCATTTCTAAGATGCAAGACGGTACTCTGGAAGAAGTTACTAAGCCCAGTGTTTGGTAGGAGTGTAACGACAAAATAAATAGCTTATTCCGCGTTTAAGGAGCCAAACGGGTATAACTTCAGATGGAATAAAGCAGAATAGAGATCAATTACACCTCCTTAAATTAAAGAGCCTCTTCAGGTGGAATAATTTATTCTGTGGAGTTAAGTTGATGTGGGTCCCACATAGATACATTGCTAATTAGTATTTTGTTTGTTCACACCTTGCTTCTTCGACAGACATTTCCCCTCACATCTCTCTCATTTTTTCATGGAGAAGAACTGAAATCACTAGGGCAAGATGACGTTGGATACCACTATTTCGACAACATAGAAAATTCGTCTTTTTCTTCTCTTTTGATTGATACCGCTCTCGAAGATATTTACTGCTCTCGATCAATTCCTACGTTCTAATTTCAAAATCAAGGTATGGATTCAGTTTTTTTGCTAGGCGAGTTTTTGCTAGGTGAGTTTTTTGTTGGGCGAGTTCTTGAAACCAAGTTTTTTTGCTGGGCGAGTTTTTGCCTTTTTCCTTTGTTTTTTCTGGGCGATTTCGAATAAGAAACGTGCATACAAATTGTATCTGGCAAAGGTTCTCCAAAAAATCAGAAACGTGCACTGAGACATCACCATTTCAAATAAGTGCATACAAAGTTAATTGTTTTGAATCAGTACCAATGTACCATGTTGAAAAAGATTCTAAAAATGCTATAATTTCATATAATACAAAATGCAATGTTAAATGGTGACAAAAATTAGGCATGGATTTTTCGGGAAGTTCATCCAAAAGTCTGAAAAAGAAGGGTGATGGAGAAGCAACACAACGACGTCGGAATCAAAATTGGAGCATTGATCAGACAAGAGTTATGTTAAATTTGTCGAGGGAAGAACAACTTGCTCAAAGAGTTGCCGGTCCAGGAACCTTTACGAAGCAATTTTGGAACAAAATGGCTCCTATTTTAAGTTCACAATCTGATCTGTCGCGCACAGGCATTGAATTGCATGGTTGGTGAAAAACATGAAATCAGATTTCTATGATTACAAACATTGTGTGGATAAAACTAGATGATGTTGGGATCCTGAAAAACGCGTGCCAGTTGCTCCTGAAGAAAGTTGTTGGGAGGAACATCGAAAGGTATATATAATAGTTGCTTTTTTATAGCATAAATTTGTTTTATGGTTCTTTTGAATAGCTATAACTTTTAGTAACATGTTATGCTTTTCTTTTGCAACACAATGAGAACTTGTACAAGTGTAAAACCAAGGCCTTCATCTGGTATGACATAATGAATGATCTATGTGGATCAAATGTTACAAATAGGTTCTTTGCAGCTGGAAAATATGGTGAGAATCTTCAACAACTAGTGAGTCGATCTGATAGCTCGGACACTAATCAGGCAATTCATCAAGAAGCACATCAAGAATTAAATGATTTGGACCTTCATTCTTTCAGAAATAGATTAGGTGTTGATTCTAATGCATTTGTTATTTCTGACAATGTACTCCCCTGGAGCAGTCACCCGAAGTGGCATCGGGGAAAGCTTCTGGTTCTAATTCTGGTAAGAGAGTGAGGGAAGAATCTATTGGATTTGAGTGTGATGAATCACCTCAGGATAAGAGATCTAAGAGGGAATCAAATAGTAAGACCAAACGATCACAATATGATTCAGCTATTAAGATGATTGTGGAAGAGTCGAGAGAACGACGTGTTCTTTTGGAGCAACTGAAGAACAAGGATAAAGAAGTTGCTGATAAGTTGCTGAAGGTAAAAAAGGGGCGTGCAATGACCAGCCAATAATTTAGTATATTACAAGATGCATTAACTACTGAATTAAGTCAAGCCTTGTTCATGTCAATGGAGGGAGATGAGTTGTATGAATGGATCGATGAAAGGATTGAATTGTACGATCTACGTAGAGGCCGCTAAACTTGGTGATGAGTTGTATGAATGCATCCATGCCTAATTTTCTTCATATATTGCATTTGGTCAAACTTATGTATGCAATATTTTGTCAAACTTATATATGAAGTTGCATTTGGTCAAACTTATGTGCAACATTGGCAGTGATAATTTTCTTGTAGCACTTTATTGTCATTGATTTTCCCATGACATTTTATAGTCTAAAATTAAGCATTCACAAGTTATCTTTTAGCTCAAGGCTATTGTATGCATTAAAAAAACATGCTACAGAGAGATACAACATGGATTCTCTTTTCACGTATAAGAAACTAACACAAAATATTCAATTGTAATAAATCATTAATGATTGTCATCCAGCTAACAAAATACTTCTTTCCTTTTCTTCAGTAATGGATTCTTTAGTTGATCAGTTGATGGAGGATGAGATAATTTTTTGTGAGGTAGTAGATAATTTGTTGATTCTCGTGCTTGAAGATGCGAGTGCATCATTACATACTAGACAACCACAACACACAAGACCATTTACAGGATTTCAAATCGTTAATGACATTTTAAATGGGCATCCAAAAAGGTGTTATAATATGTTTCAAATGACTCGCGAGAATTTTCACATCTTATGTCAGCGAATAGCTAGCAGTCTCACTACAACTAGGACGACAACTGAAGAACAACTAGCCATTTTTCTGTTATGTGTGGGTCATGGTGATTCCATGCGAAAGCTCGGAGAATACTACCAACACTCTATTGAGTCCATCTACCGCCTTTTCAAAGATGTCATGAAAGCCATACTTGGTTTGCATGATGAATACATAAAATTACCAGATTCAAATGTTGGAATACATCACTCTGTTGGACCAAACAGTAAAAAGATTATGCATTCAAGGTAAAAAAACTGAAATCTTCATATATTTTTAATTTGAAATTATAACTGGTAAGGTTTTCATAATGATATTCAACTTATTGCAGGATGCCTTGGGTGCAATTGATGGAACAAATATCCCGGCTATCGTAAAGAAGAAAAAGAAAGAACGATTCCGAAACAAAAAAGGATATATATCTCAAAATGTTATGGCTGTATGCTCATTTGACATGCTGTTCTTGTATGTTGCTGTTGGATGGGAAGGATCTGCCTCAGATATGAAGGTCCTACGTTGGGCAATGGAGGATGGTGGTTTTACAATTCCTAATGGAAGGTACTACCTGGCAGACTTAGGTTATGCAAATACATCAAAGTTTATTTGTCCATTCCGTAATCATACATATCATCTCGGACAATTTAACCTCCAACATATATCTTCACGTTATGTGGTCCCTGAAGATTTGTATAATCACTGTCATGCCAAGCTTCGAAATGTAATAGAAAGAACTTTTGGAGTTCTGAAAAAGAGATTTAAGGTGCTTGAAACAATGCCACGTTACAAGTATCGCAAACAAACCTTAGTTGTGATGGCATGTTGCGTAATTCACAACTTCATAAGAATGCAACATTTACCTGATGAACTTTTTGATACCTCAAATAGTTTCGAATATTCTCATGAAAACGAAAATTTAGTGGACCCAATAGAGCTACCTGGTGAAACTGAGATGACTGCTGAAGAAATCATTAAAAATAATATTAAAAATACTTTGTGGAGGGAGATGAGAGAGAGGCGTCAGGAAAATTAGATTGGAAATTTGATATTTATTTTCACTTATGTATCAGTATATGCTATTTTCTTTTTCTTATTTAATTAGGTGCTTCTAGGTTGTGCGAAAAAACTTGCTTTTTATGTTGGAAACATTATTGAAAACATTGTGAATTTGTGATGAGCTTTGAAATGTAGAATTAAAATTTAGTTTAACTGTAAGTGTACTTTTCAGCTTGGTATTTATTGTTCTTTCGGTGCTTGATAAATTCTTATTCCTCACACATCACCAAATCATCATAATCAAACAAGAACAAAAATTCATGACATAAGTTGACTTAAGGAGTTAAGGAGTCATAACTTCAAGAACAAACCAAACCCTGGGCTTATGAGTTAATGAAATTTGGAGGTCACACCTCCATCTTTTTCTCAATTTTTTTTTTCTAAGATGCAATTAATTATTTTTGTCCAAGTAAAACCTTGTCATCATTTCATATTGTATTGTATTGTATTGTATTGTATTGTATCTGTATCAGGAACCCTAAACCATTTTGAGCTTGTAACTTCGTCATCAATTCATATTCCTCGGAGCCAATGTAACTTCACATTCTGCAATTTTTCTTCATGATTTGTTGTTCAAAGGAAGAACATAAATAAAAAACCGCACATTCTTAATTTTCGATTGAAATATCTTTTCCAACAGAAGCTGTTGTCTCCTCGCTAAGGTAACTGATCTCTAGACACCTTTTTCGGGAAAAAAAAAATAGGGCAATTATATTTTTGTGCTGATTTTAGAAAGTCCTTTTAATTTTGAAAAGAACTGAACCTATTAAGTTTGTATATACGCATCTATTTGACACATAATTCCTAGAGATTTTACCACGTTACTGTACACTCGAATATTTGCACAGAAAATATTCTATTAATAAGACATAGGAAGCCTTCCACACCGCAGCATTACAAAAATAGAAAACAAAGGAAAAAAAACAAACATTCCGGAAGAAGATCACTGATTAAGAAACTAATTCAAAAGGTGCAGCATAAATTTGGCTTAATCAGAGTCAGAATCTTGAGCAGCCGAGGATCGAATCCTCCTGTTTTTGCTGTCATCAACATCATCCTCTTCATCACTACCAGCTCCCTTCTTTTCATCAATTATCCCTAAAAAGTTACAAAAAGGAAAACATTCAGCATATAATATGGGATCATTAACGAGTTTTCACAAATCCAAACAGCATATTTAAAGTTCTCAAGATGCAAAACCGAAGAAATTAACCTTTCTTTTTTAGAACATTCTCCAGGGCTCTGGTGGAGAAATCATCTTTGGTACCAAGATCCTGAAACCCGACAAGCCTATCGACAGCAACGCCCTTTCTGTGGGGAATAACGTGAAAAATAATTGAAGCAAAACCTTTTAAAAGAAGATCAAAAATGAAAACTAAAAAAAAAGGAAGTTACACTCACTTAAATAGAATGACACAAGGCAAGGTTTTAACAGCCAGCTTCGTGACAAAGAAGGGTGCATTCTACACGAAATTAAACAAAAAATTAGCAGAGAAGTAATTAGACAAAAATAAAAAGAAATTTTATAATAATTTAAACTGACTTCGGCATCAAGCTTGACGAACTTGGTTCCAAGGTACAAAGGAGCAAGTGCCTTCAAGTGCTTGTCCATTATCCTGATATCAATTCGATTTGAGAATATCAGAGATTTAGAAAAGGAACTCCCGGGGCATCAATAAATTGTACAAAACCCTCTCCTTTTAAAAAAATCTGCCAAAGTGCTGTAAAAATTAATAAAAATCTTAATTCCACTTGGTGTACCAGTGATAGTCACTTTATGGTACGGATGTATAGCAATCTAATATCGTAATCAATGGAACAATATGACTCTACTTTGAAAGATGAGTTATGTTGGAGAGCTTACTTGCATCGGTAGAATTCACGGTGGTAAAAATGGCAAATGACTTTTTCACTTCCAGTAACCTCACCAAGAAAGTCCCCTTCAGTAATTTCCCTGTATTCACCATGACCTTGCCTCTTGAGAACCTCTCTTTTCTCCACCTCTTTCTGTACATTAAGTAACACTTCATTAATTATACGCATCACATTATCACAGTTGAGGTGCTGTGCAACAACCATTAGAATTCAAAATTCAACTAAGACCCATTTGTGTAGTTGCATAGTAAGGCTTAAAGTCAGTTCAATTACACAAATCAATCCTTCATCAAACCATCTCGCAATTTGACGGTGGTAGCCATCACAACAGACTCAATCCAAAAGAGCACCACACCGTCTTGAAATTTCACAACAGCCATCATACTAGACTTGATCCAAAAGACCACTGAACATTGTAGTTTTAAAGTTTTAATTATTTAACTAAGTACGTTTTTTAGAGAAAGGATACACCTTAGTAAACTACCTTGAGAGCTGCAACTCTCTCAGCATGCAGTTTCTCTAGCTCCGGATCCTGAATGGTAATAAAATTGAAGTCATAATTCATGTTTTATAGTGGAAAAGATGGAATAAGAAAAACATTGAACTTACATCCAACAATTCGTCCAGATCAACTTCATCATTTGTAGTAGTTGCCTGAGCCTTCCCTTTAGCTACCATTTCCTATAAAGAAATTAACAAACAAATACAAATACAAAATCAACAAACGCAAATTCAGCAAATTAGGAAAATACACAATAACCTAAAAAGAGAAGGGTAATATCCACTTTATTACTCTCAACCAAGATCAAGTCTTTATTCTTCAAGGAAACACGACTTGTATCAGAATGGTGTCAGTGATAACAAACTTAACAAATTAGAAAGGAAAGAATTTTGACAGATTAAATCGGACAAAAAGAAGGGCACCTTTTGGTAGTCTCTGGCAGCCGCCCCCATGACATTGCCTAGCGCAAGGCCAGAGAAGGTCTGTCGAAATGAATCCGGATCCATCTCGCTTCTCGCTTCTCGCTTCTCGCTCGCTCTCTGGAGTAGAGGTGGAGTAGAGCTGGAAAGATGAGGTATGGAGATCTCGCCGGGAAGAAGAGAAGAAGAGAATTCAGATTTTAGCAAAGAGCCCTTCTATTTTATGAATTCCTTGAACTTTACCATTTCGCCTTCGGATCATAATTCGTTCTTGTAAATGGGTCTATTCATTATGATCCAACACAGAAACACTTGACGGATCATACTGGGCTTTAATAACGGGCCACAAATTTTCTTTACCCTTTAGAATGTGCTTCAACAAGTATGCCTGTCAATGCCATAGAAATAATCGTGGTTTTCGTTTCGTCTCAACAAAACGATCTACGAGAAAAAATTTGGTTTCGTAAGCTTAACGGAACGATTGACGATTCTGTCGCGATATAAATGCAACGGTTGACAAAATAATAGTGTATTGTTTCGTTAAAATCATTTTTTTTTCCTTATACTACAAGTTTAGAATACCTTGAATGTCAGAGGCGAATGAAACGAGGAGATAAGGGTTAAGGGTGTAGAATACTCTAGATCCCTCCGTCGTTTCATTTATGCTTCTCCTCTCTATCTCTCTCTTGCCCGATGCTCTCGTGGCATTCTGTCTGAGGCCTGTCGGCTGAAGGACAGTCGCCCGTCACCACGTGTGATGTGGCCAAGCCATCTCTGTCCCCTTTGTTAAGACTTTCAACATTTGATCGCCTCGGTTTTTCCAAACCCTAGCTTGATCTGGCCATGAGATCGACGATCTGTCGCCTTGTCTCCAGCGACTCAGTGGACTCAATGAAGTTTAGTAGGTTAAAAGGCTGGAGAAAGATTATCATTTCCCGAAACTAGGTTTTGATTGAGACTGGTGACAAGATCGTTGGGTCTCTTGGCCTCCAAGCAGATCCATGGCTTTATTATATATGCATCTGTTGAGCAAAGAAAAATGGCATAAAGAAAAACAAAGGAACACAGAGAGAGAAAAAAAAGAAAAGATAGAGAGAGAAGTAGAGTAGGAAAGGAAAGAGAAAGGGCTAAGGTGTTAGCAAGCAAGCAATTTTAAGGTATTTGGTCTTTTGTTATTGTTAAATTTATTTGTTAGTTTTCTACTTTTCTATTTCTTTTTTTGTTTCTTTGACTCATTTTTTTCGATTTGCATGTAGGTTTAAAGCTAGTTTCTAATTCAGTAAAGTATGGATGCTGATATGGATTATGATCTTGAGCTGTCGTCAGATGAGTATGTTATTTGGTTGTTTGCTACTGATACTGATAGTTGCATTTGATTGTTTGTTGTGTGACTAGTAAAAGGAGGGAAGCTGATTCAGGAGTCATGTATTGAACTGAAGGCAAAAACCTGATTGCTGTGTTCAATTCAGGGTTCCTAGATCGGCTTCTCTCCCATGCTTGGTTACATAGTTTGCTTGTAACTTGAATTGCTTGCTTGCTTGATAGACTGATAATGATCAGCTGTACTTGATTAATAACATTTTGAATTGCTTGCTTGCTTGACAAATTGATACTTGAAATGCTTGCTTGATAGACTGATACTGAATTGCTTGCTTGCTTGATTACTTGATATTTGAATTGCTTGCTTTATAGCATGGGAGCAGGTTTGAACTTTGAAACTCTAGAGGAAATTCAAAGAATTCAAACTGATGCACCTATTGAAACTCAAGAGAGTGGTGATGCAACCGCAGTTGATAGTGTTGAACCCCCTAAAAAGAGGAAAACTAGAGAAACATTAACCTCTGAGGTATGATAGCACTTCAAAAGGGGTCCAACAAAACCTGATGGTAGTTATGATGCTATTTGTCTGTATCGTGGAATAGTAATCCTGATGGGTAATCAAAGAAGCACTAGCTCCATGAAACATCACTAGCAGAGAGCATGCAAGAAATTTTCTAATCTAAAAAGGTAAAAATCAGATGTCTTGCAAATGCTCTTGTCTGTTAAAGTAAAAAAGGTATATTCTTAAGACATATTGTACTTGTTTCATCATTTCCTACTTTGTTATCGTACAATGATACTAATTGCATGATTCATTGACCAGGCCCTGCTATTGACAATTTGATCAAAAGAAATGCAGAAAGGGTTTGGCTAGAATGGTGATTGCACATGAATATCCATTTAATTGTGTAAATCACCACTTCTTCAGAGAGTGGGAAAGAGATTTACAACCTTCTTTCAAAATGGTATCAAGAAACACAGTAAGGGCAGATTGTCTTGAATCTCATATAGAGGAAAGAGCTATGTTATATGAGAAGTTAGGAAAGTTAAATTGTAGAATGAATTTTACTAGTGACTTATGGACAAGCAAAGGTAGAGATAGGGGTTTCATGGCCATTACATGTCATTTCATTGATGACAACTGGCATTTGAGAAAGAGAGTCATAACATTTTGTCCTTTGTCAAGTCCACACACTGTCAAACACATAGCTGATGCCATAAATGAGAAGCTAGTGTTATGGAACTTTGACAATAAAGTTTTCAGCCTTGTGCTTGACAATGCATCTGCCAATGATGCTTGCATTAAAGACCTATTGAGTTCACCTTTTAAAGATTCATTGCCAGTTCAAGGTAATGTCTTTCATCAAAGGTGTGGATGTCACATCTTGAACCTCGTTGTTCAAGATGGACTAGCAGTGCTTTCTGATGAGATTAATAACATTAGAGAATCAATGAAGTACATTAGACAGTCTCAAGCAAGAATGGAGAACTTCAGTTTGGCATAATCACAGGTTAATTCAATTTTAGTTTGGCATTATAACTTGTTGACTTTGTTACAATATTTATTAACTTTGTGCCTCCATTTATTGACAAGTTTCTGCTCCATGCAAAAAACCTGCTTGGAATGTTCAAATCAGATGGAACTCAACTTATCCAATGCTTGAGCTAGTCTTAGAGCTACGTGGGACAATTAATAGGTATGCCACTTTTGATAGGGGATACTTACCTAATTTCAGTCATATTTGTGTACTTGTTCTATTCCATTTATGTTCCATTTAAATTTGATTGTTTACTTGTGTAAGTTAGTTGCTTAAATTTCAGCTTCAGATCAATTTAATTTTGATTTTTGCATGAATTTGGTTCAACAACTATGAAACGGTTCAAACATTTTGATCGTTTGTGACGTCTACACAAATGATACGATCAATGGCTCAAATTTTTATGTTGTTTCCTAAACAACACAATCAACGACATTGCTGCTGTATCGTTGTTTAAACAATATAGCTAACGACACGGGCAATTACCTTGATCGTTATAAACGTTTGACAGCCATACTCCTGGCAATGCACAACTGATTGGAGAGGAAGATTGCCAGTATTAAATACACAAATCCCAGGTGACGGAGCGGTGCAGTGGCATAATGGTGGCGGAGCGCTCGGCGTCGCGAGGTGGCGGAGCACTCAACGTTGCTAGGGTTTTCTTTCCCTCTTGTCCCCTTTCCCTCTCTTTCTGATCTATGTCGAGTGTGAGTCGAATGGGTTCAGTCGACTGATCAAGTCGATATCAAATCTGTTAATTGAAAAAGGAAGAAATTAAATCTGACATGGTTATTTTGGTATTTAGAAGAAGTAGTATTTTTAAATTGAATTTAAAGGTGCTAGTGACAGTGATTTAATTCAACTGAAAATTTAATGTCATTTTGTCAATTTTTAAATTTGCAGTGACATTTAGTCAACTTCTCAACTTTAAAATGACAGATAAAAAAATTTCCTTACTGCATTGTTTAATTATCTAATATATAATGCTATACTGTTCCACAAGTACTGAGCTGAAACGTCATCGATTAATTAATTATTACATCAGACCATCATACTATTGACAATTTGAATCACTCTCTCACACAAATCCATTAGAAGTTTAAAGAAAGGTGTCTTCGGCACAATCCATGGATCAGCATTATTTGGGTCAATTCTTTTGGTAAAATATACTTGACCTTGAGGATACTAAAAAAATGGTTGTTATTTTTGTGAGGGAACCATAAACTGTGAAGTGTGAATCCTACACATATATATAGTAAATTAAGTGCCTGAAAAGAGAGAGATGAAAATATGGGACAAAATATTGAGACAAATAAATGAGAAGAAATTGACTCAGCGGGATTGTAAAAAAAAGAAAAGAAAGAAGGAAAGAAAGAAATAAACAGTGAGAGCCAAGCCGAGAAAGAAAAACTTAAATCACCGTACTAAAACAAAGAGAAAAAAGAAAGAACAAAAGCAACTTAAAAGTTGATCAACGTACTAAATGGTTCCTATATATGTCATGTTACTCTTGTGGTCTCTCTGTACCTACATCATTTCTTCCCAAAAGAGAAAACACACCAAAAAGAAGAAAAAAAAAGACAATATATGCAAATCCAAACTTTGCCTTTTTGACACGACTATTACATCAAGGTTCCTCAGAGACATGGGTAGTTGCTATTTTACTTGGATGCACCTTCACCTTGCTTCTTTGAGCTCTCCTCTCTTCCCTTTTATTGTTGCTGCTCTTCTGAGTTTGATCTCCTCTCTTGACTTTCTCCTTGCATTGCTCTTGTTGGAGATGCACTTGGGCATAGCTGAATCCCATGGACATCATTTTTAGTCGCTTGTTACTCGAGTTTAATTATGCGTTTCAAGCACTATTTTTTTTTTATTAAGGAAAAAGAACAGAGTATGGCTTTTGTAGCTTGTGAGGATTGCTAGCTTATATATAGACGGGGTAATTTTGCATCTATACCCAAATAGGTCTCTTTAAAAGAAGTTGCAAATATCTAGTACCCTTGTATCAAAGTAGAAAAAAGACTATGACGACCTTCTCTCTAGTCTCTTCAATGAGAACATGGAAAGTACTTGCATATTTCATATTTGGTGTGGACGATACAAAATGTGAAGTTAAAAAAACGGGTTTATGGTAAATTTTTCTCGTGATGCATTCTGAGTTGTGACGAGTTAAAAATGATAAGAAAAAGATACCTCATAAGAAACGACACGCATAAGCTACAACAATTATAGACATGTTGTGTCATCCCCTTCAGTGATGTGAAGATGTGCCATGCAAATGACATGTTACTTGCACGGTTCTTCAAACTTTTTTTCAATAAATTATTTGTAATACCATTTAGTTTCCTTCATTTCATAAAAACTCAAAGTTCATATTATTTATTTATTGACATTCTGTGTCGTATTATTATCATGTGTCTCGTGTGAGATGATGCAGTATGTAATCCTGTTTGACGTGATGTGATATGTCGATTTTTTATACGTAGACTTACAACACACATTTACAAAAACAAAATAAACTTGAATTTTTTTTTTTTGAAAATATTTCTCACCAAAATTTGAACTCCATATATCTTTCATAAAAATCTTGTGTCTTACTACTACACTAGATAGGACTTGATCAGATATGTCGATTCGTTGGAATACTTGCAAATGCCCAAGGAGAGTAAACTAAATTTACCCAGAGAGCGCTACTTGACTCAATACATAGCGATAACGGGTCGTCTTCAGACAATTAAAAAGCCTCCAAAATGCAATGCATAATTAGTTGTGGAACAAAACAAACGATGGATTAAAGCGCTATATATAGTGTGTAAATACGATGTCACAACTGTCATAATTAGTATTGGCATGGAAGGAATCAAGAAATACCTAAAAGAAGATGAAAAAGAAAGACAACAAAAAGGAATAAGAAGAATACAGGAATGCAAAAAAAAAGAAATTAAACTTTTAAGTAATGTAATCTCTCTCTCTTTTTTTTTTTAAAGTGATAATATTCTAACAGCATAATGGCACTTGAGAAACTTTTTCAGATAACAATAACATGCGATCTTATCTAAGCTCTGATAGGACCCTCGAAAAGCCAGCACTTAAAGCGCACTGTATCTCAAAAATTACAATGATCTCTGGCAACACAGGATAGGTTCCACAAAGGTGTTATTTTCCCTTTCTAGACTACTAACAATTCACTTTTTCGACTTTTTACAAAGAAAAACAGAAAAGATGTTGATGTTCTCTCCTCAACTTTGCAAAGTTGTTTGGTAACACGCAACTCTCATGTATCAACTATCAAGTACAACCACGATATAATCATACTGTTTGTACTCAATAATTCGCACCAATAATTGGCCTTAAAATAGTAGGGTCCAACAACCTTTCTTTGTTTACAATTGAACTCACATTCAATATCCACAGCTGCTTAACCACCATCAAAGCAATTACCGTTATTTAAATAAAATTTGGCATGGGACTGGTATACCTATGACAACTACCTTAAGCCCAATTCTGGTACTAAACCAAATTACAAATCTAATGAGCAATCAAAATTAAAGAAAAAAATTGAACGAATCGGTGATCAACTTTCTTTGGTCAGAAAATAAGGTTTAAACAATTAAAGGCATAATATACAACATATATATATTCTAATGAATGAAACTCTATGTGACCTACAAGTCATCATGACTTGATGATGTCTCCCAGTGAACCCACAAGGAATTGTACAAAGTAAACACTGGGATTTGTTCCTTTCTTATCAGATTAAAGAAGACCAAGTGACTTTAATTGCTGGACATGCTCGGGTGGAAGTGATGGGGGACACCAATCTCTGCCATCACCGTCGACATCCTCAACTACATATTCCTATAATACATGTCAAAGTGCCATTGGTCAGGATATACTTGAAAGTCTTGAGCTTCCATAGCAACAGTGAAGCTCAAATGGGACTAAAATACGCAAGGGTTCAATTGGCACTTAATGAAACTGAACTTTGGTATGGGTATCTCAGTAAAAGCTTCAACTTTTACTAAATTTGAATTTTATGCAGTTGAATAATAAAGCGTTCACTTATAATCAACTGAGGTTAATTCCGAGCAAAATACATAAGTTTGGTATGGGTATCTCAGGTACATCTTGCAATTCAAGTCTTAATATAGTTGGTTACACACTTATACCATAGTATATTGGACAAAAAGTAAAACCCTAGTCATAAATAAAGCGACATCACAACATGTGAATGGTTGCACATCAATTCATTAAGGACTTACTTTAGTTAGCATTCTTTTGGCAAGGATATGATAGTGGCGCTGCCAAATCCTCTGACCAACCATAGTAGCAACTAACACGCTATAGAAAATGCCGATTACAGTAAACAGCCCCAGGACGATCAGCCCCATGATAAATAGCAGAGGCAAGCCAGCCTCGCCAGCACCACCCAAGCAACCGCCACATTCGCCAGCAGTTGTTGCACACCCCTCACAGCATGTGGTGCAATCGGTCCACACGCACAATGTGCCAGGTAGATGACAGTCTGCACACATGCTGGAAGAAGAAAAGGATAAATGAAAAAGAACTTTGTATTTACAAGACGAGAGCCAACCTGTACACATGTATTCAGGTTGAATTGGGAGTATCCTGCAGTTCATCCTACATGTGTGTGTTCAGGCAGTCCCCATTGGTTCAAAAATGAATAAATTCAGTTACAGGAACTAAATGCATCCATTTCTGAATTGGGCACAAATTTGTTTAACCAAAGTCACAAGTTCTGAATTCGTGCATTTAGTTTCTGGCATAGTGTTTTCAAAATTTTACAATTAGGGATTTTAATTTTTTTTTTCTTTCAGAAATATGAGATAAGACAAATAAAAGTTTCAATGAGATATTAGGTGAGAGTCAAACTAACATTTGAGGATTCTTTGGATCCAGTATGTCAAGTTGTTATTCATAGTCATACTTTTGTTGTATGATTGAGGCTAGTTGACTCTTATATACCCAAACAGAAAATAGCACCATAAAAAGAGCACTAAGATGTGTCAATACTATGCCAGTAAGCTTCTTCACCAATACGTTATGGTTGCATTTCAGAAATTGGACATAAGTTGCAACTTGAAATGTGCTGTTAGTGTGGGTTATCATCACCAAAAGGCCTTTTCCAACTCTCTGCCATTTTGCTAGAAGGCATTTCAGTTAAGTTGAAATTAAGCATAGAACAATAGAAGGCCGTAAATATGATAAGGTATTGATAACCAACATGTACACATCCTTTACCACCTGCCTGCTACAGGTCCAGTGCCAAGCTTGATTAATAAAGCATCAATATTTAGCATTGCTGATCCTCAGAACGCATTATAGTTAAGTGGATTACAGATATTTTAGGACAAAAATTTGAATATGAGAACCTACCCAGGTTGGCAGCAGCAAAGACACAATTCTCTGCATGGCTGAGCCAAATCATTGCGTACTCTTCGATCATAACAAGTTATGAAGCATCCGGACAAACCAAGCAGTGCAAAAAACAATAATGCCCCTACAAAAAAGTAAGATTCTTTTCAGATACAAAAGCAACATAAAATCTACAAAAAAAATTCCAAAAGGATTCCTTCACCAAAATAACCAACTTCAACTTTGCTGTAATTGATGTAACAACATATGCCAAATTCATGATCAGATATCAAATTCTCAAAACCAGCATAGAAAAGCCATGAATTCAAAATTTCAAATATCTTAGAATTTGTAAATTGCATTAGCACAAAGGACCCATGTAAAAAACACAAAAATTCACATCCTCCTCAAATGTCAGGTATATAATATAGCCTCATAGGTAGCTTTATGTCAAGTGAGTTCTTCTTTTTTTATAACTGCTACTTTAAATGAAATAAATACACTGATAATTTATGTAGCATCTACTTGTTGCTTATATTCATACCACATATATAATAGAAACTAATCTCATTATCAAAGCCCCATGCTGTGCGCAACCAGAATTGCTGATAACCATCAATGATATACACTAGGTATGCCAATAATGATATTACCTGAAATAAAAGAACATTCAAGAAATCAAGGATAACAATCATCTGACTGACATGATGCCAGGGCTCCAAACTAGTACATCTGGAATGATTTGATTTGCATAGGCTTTTACAATCTCTTTTCCCATAATGATAATTATATGATTAATGCTTAAGATCCCAAAATAATCAGAAATAATCATACAAGGAGTTGACATCAACCAGAAATTAACAACCAGAGAACAACTCACAATTTGAACAGCTGCGAATATGAAAAGTATGTCTCTAGTAACAAAGAAACGAAATTTTAGAGTTCTCCATTTCCTGTCTGTATGAACCTGAACTCTCAGATAGTAAGGTGCTTTACAAGTTGTACAATGTGAAAATGCGAAACCCTCCTGAAAAGTAAACAAGGTGAAATGAACTAAAAAGAGCTAGTGGGTCAGTCTGAGACAACAATCAGCATGTTACAAAGAATCACCATCTCAGGATTTTTTTGTTACCAGTTAGCGGTTTGAGCAAACAGATGGTACTTTTTTGTGCTTTCTTCTAATTAATTGATGTTATATGTAGGGCTGGAGCTTAATTTTGGCAAATAAAGACCATAAAGTACCTATTAGCGCCTTAACATGTCAATAAAGTGTACACAGACCACAAACATAGAGACAGCAATCAGGGAATTGCACCTTTACAGCTCTCCAATGGTCGAGGCATTCACGGTGAACATACTTGGAAGTTCCCTTGCACTTGCAAGGGGCTATGAAATCCCGACCTGTAATACATTCACAAAGGCAGATTCGGCATGATTTCATCATATATGTGTGACCTATAAAGTACCAGAGGAAGAAAAACAAAAGAAAGCTAGCGTTGTCTAGACCTTGCTGCCACATATTCAACATGCACAGGAACTTAAGCCTCAATTGACCTTTCTCCCTTCTAAAACCTCAAATAAGCAGGTAAAAAGCAGGGTGAATTGCAGGAAAAAAGACCCAATGGGTTTATAGCCATACTGGTCGGTCCGGCACCACTTGGGTACACATACTAGGGAAACAACTTGTGGAAACCGACAAGAAGAGGGGACGAGTGAAACCCTACCTAATTTAGAAAAATTGTAAAAGATGGAAAGGGAAGAAGATGTCACCGTCGGTTTCAAGGCAGATTCGGCACTGAATTTGATCGCCAGCGCCAGATTCGAGGTCAATTTCGCCGGGATCGGTCTGAGCCGGTGGCGGAATTAGAGGGGACGAGTGCTCCCCTCGATCCGCCATTGAAGATCGATCAGTAACGGATTCAGATTCTAATAAGAGAACAAGGAAAGAGCTCCTGTCTCCTGAGGAGAAAGAGAGGAGAAATGCAGAGATGTCTTGCTCCGTGTATTAGCGCGCCATATTGTGTCATGAGTCATGACCCCCCTATCATGACACAATGTGGTAAACTGGTAATGGTACTTGGTCGGTTGGTTGCCGTGATTGGAGATTGAAGCGGCCACAGAAGACCGGAGCTGACTACTCGAAACCCATACATATTTTTTTTTTTTTTTAAGGGTAAGCCCGTACATATTTCTTTTGCGGAAGGAACAGTACATACAGGTACACGACCCGATGTTTGGTGGACTTTATTTCTGAAGCATCAAACATCTAATGCTTCACACTCTATCTTCAATTTAAAAATTTCAACGACCGATTCGAACCGTCCAACACAATCTACATATTGAAATATACTTGGAGATTGAATTTTATATTTTTTTTAATTTTTGGCTATTTTTAGAGAGGTAAGAAAATTACAACTTTTGTTGGTTCAGCACGAGCGATTTAGTGCTCCATGGAGCACCTAATCCTTTGTTTATATATATAGAGTCTTGCTAGCGTGCTTCCATAAACACTTCGTGTGAAATGCTTACGGATCAAATTTTAAAATCTAGAGTTTGTAATTTTGATTTAAATAGCTCAATGATTTATTTATATCATAATCTTGTAGAATACTATTTTTCATTTTTAGAATTTTGTAACTATGTCTAATGATTTTTTACAAATGATCCTATTTGATATAGAAATTAAGATATTTATATTATGCTTTGGCCAACTTTAAAAAATCATTAGACATAGTTAGAAAATTCTAAAAATGAAAAAAATATTTTCTACAAGATTATTATATAAACAAATTATTGAGCTATTTAAATCGAAATTTCAAATGCTATTTAAGTATTTGACCCGTAAGCATTTCATCTGAAGTGCTTATAACAGCATACTAACAAGATTATATATATATATATAGAGAGAGAGATAGGCTAAATTACTTTATAAAGTAGGGAAGATTGCTACTTTAGACATTTACAACCGTCTGATTTAAAATCTGATCGGAGCGCTCATCAACAAAATTTTTTAAAGGTGTCTCCATCCAATATTTTATCGTCCGTATCGCCTCCAGTCCATCCGACCGATCGTATTCCTTTCTTCTCGATTCTACTCTCGGCGACAAGAAGGAATTTTTGGCGATTCTCTTTCTCTCTCAAATTGCTAAGGAGAAGCTGACAAATTCAATTTCTAGGGCTTCTCTAACAGGTTCGATTCTCAAATCGCTAAATCGATTATCCTTTACATTCATTGCACCCACATCAATTTGCACATGTGTATAGTTAATGTTATCCATCAAGCGAAATTAGCAAGTTTGTTATGAATTTTAGTTTAGAACTAAGCAATTGTGTATAATCTAAACCCAAATTAGCACGTGAAATCAGAAAGTTTCACCTTATGATTTCACTTTTATGAACTAGTCAATATCTTTGTCAATTTTGAATTTAAAATTATTCATGTATATCAAGTAGTTGTGCTCATTAATTTATACAGCCTTAGGCGAAATATAAATTGCTAAATAACGATTTGAGAACAAGTTCAATTTCTAGTGCTTCTCTGACAGTTTCGATCGTTATTTTACTTTTTGTGTTAAATTGGGTCTATATTTGAAATGACAAAAGAACAGGCTTGTTTGCTAATTGTTATCTTATTTTTTCTGTTTTGAATTGAATTTGTATTTATAACTTAGTACTATCAATCAAAGCTGAATTTCTCAATTATATCACTAAACTCAGCTATATCAATAGACAGATTTTTTGTGTGCTTGTTTTATAAATGTTTGATCTTTTTCTGAATTTCTATTTGAAAATGTCACTAGATTGGCACAAGAGACTGATGATAGCATTGGATGCAGCCTTTAGGATGTAATATTTACACAGGTGGATCATCACGAAGATACGATAACTTTAGGGGCCAAGCTATGACATTGAGTTTTTGTTACTCTTGTCAGTAATTGTATTATGTCCAGTTGTAAGTTAGTTATATAGCATTTATATAGCATTTATACTAAATAAGTTTCTTCCCATATCATTTAAATACTGGATCCTCAAAAAAGCTTTAGTCCTCACCATATCACAGATTCTAAAAAAAAAACTTCAATTCTTCATAACACAATCTCAAATAAACCTTGGTTCTTCTACAAAAAAACTTTAGCATTCTAAGAAAAAACTTTGACGTTCAGAAAAAAACATAACACTAATACTTCTTCTAGTTCTTCTCATCATATCCTAATAGCCACCACTTCTCCTTCAGTTGTTCCCTTAGGCTGAAAAAAAAATATTGTGACAAATCAGATTAATGCTAACTAACTAAATAAGAAACAAAAATGACAGTCTTGTTGTTTTGAAGATATGATGTTGTTCATTCATTTTTTGTAATACTACAAGATAGTTATTTAGAAAATCAAAGTATAAAACAATTATAGGCCTAAACTAAATTTGGTAATTGATAATCTAAGTTTTAAACTAAATGCTATCACAATCTATATCACATTGATGTTCAAAGATATAATTACCAGATTATTCAAATGAATTTTCTTCACTAAGTTCTTCACTGGATCCCTCACCATTTCTAAAGAATGTTGCTCGCTGCACAACAAATATTACTGTTAGCTTAATTTGCTGAGGTCTTCAAGAAAATTGATAACCTAAGTTACAGAAAAATAACCTTTGGACAAGTCCTCGCATTGTGACCTTCTTGCGCATTACATATGCTACAAGTTTGTCGCTTCCTTACATTCTTCTCTGAAGCAGGTATGATTCTCATAGGTTTCTTCCTCTTATCTTTGCATTGCGATTCTGGTGGATCAAGAAATGACGGTGTAGTTCTCACTGTACTCATTTGAGAGTTGTCTCCGATTTCAACTTCAGCAATCGAAATTATCTCCTTGGATTTCACTTTATGCATGCTAGTTTCTACCACACTCAGCAACCTTTGCTTGCCATCAATAATTATCTCTTTCAGGATGTTAAAAGTCTCTACATTCATTGCACCCATCTTTCCCAATTCCATCAAATCAAATTTTGCAGTAGCAAATCGCAAAGATTGTAACTCCGCTGATCCTCCCGGGTCCATGCTTCGCTCACCACGAGATCTTTTCACATTTTTGTTAGCTTCTCTAGTCCATCGTTTCAAGATGTAATGGGTTGGAAGGTGCGCCAATCCAACATGATGCATTACTTTAATAGCATGAGAGCAAAGAAGACCCTCGACTTCAAAACCTTTGCAACTACATGAGACTATAGACTTTTCTTTATCCACCTCAACACCACATATGACTCTGGCACCCAATTGTTAATATGCGGATGGTATGTGATGTCAACCTTGTATGAGACATCTCTTTTTATCTCGGTAACAAAATCAAGGAGGCTTTCCCATGCAATCTCCTTAAAAATCGAGAATACATTTCGAGTATATGCTTGACGTGCTTCTACCTCCATTTGATAGGGTGACCATATGTGCGGCATCTCGTTTAAGGTTCGGATGTCCTCATCACTTTCTCTTTGCCAAATGCCTTCAATCATCTTCTCAATTTGAACGATGAATTGATAAATTGAAGTATGACTATTCACCACAATTTGAAAAGAGCATTCATACTCTCACTCCTTTGAGTGGTCGACATGTTGGCAAAAAAAGTATCTCGAAAGTATGCTGGAACCCACTGTTTTCGACTTGTATACATCACTTTGATGTGCTCATTGTCATGTAATTTGAATTTTTCAACCATAGCTTCCCAACCCTTCTCAAAATCTGGTATCGTTAGGCTACGGTTAATGACGACGCCTAACTCCTCATGAAATCCCTTCCTCTGACCATATAGCACTCCAAAGTGTTCCCTTGCCTTTCTCATTACATGCCACTGACAACACCTGTGAAAAGTGTTAGGGAACACCTCTTTAATAGGCTTTTTCATTGCGAGATCTTGGTCAATAATAATAGCTCTTGGGTGTTTTTCATACATTGCTTGTAACAAGATTTTGAATAACCAAAAAAAATTCGTAGCACTCTCGTTTCTAAGCAGCGCCTTGCCATAGGAGATGGTGTGTCGGTGGTGGTTCACACCAAGGAACGAAGCTAATGGCATGCTATACTTGTTGGTTTGATATGTTGTGTCAAACGTAACGACATCCTCAAACTCCTGGTATGCTCGTCGTGCTCTTCCGTCAACCCAAAAGATGTTCATGACAACACCATTTTGGTCTGGCGCAATTGCATAAAAAAATTCAGGATCTTCGTCCTTCTTCTGTTGAAAGTACATCACAGTTGTATCCACATCAGCCCCAAGAAGCTTACGATTGTCAGCTGCTATTAAATTGCTAACATCCTTCTTCCTGAATCGAACAAATTGCTTACCACCATGTTGGACAGCTAGGTACTCATGAATTTGAGAGGATCCCATATTTTGAGCTCTCATATTACGAGCTATTTCCTTATCATCTGACGTCATGCATTTATGAGACCTCAGATATCGCTTCTTAGATGGGTTCTTGATTAGTTCGTGGTTATGCTCTTCAACAAATACAGTGACTTGCCAAATGCCGTCTTTTACAAGCCTAACCCTGCACGAAGCTTTACAACCCATCCTTGATATTCCCCTGTCTTTCTCAGGCGTCTTTTGATTTATTGAACTCCCGATTGGCATCTCCTTCTTTTTCTCAAATTTGTTGAATCCTTCTCTGGAACATGTGAATCTAACTGATGTAATAACCTCTCTTTTGTTCTTTTCCTGACTTGCTCTACGGACACTAAATCCAACGTGAGAAGCATATCTATTGTAGAAGTTGTATGCCTTTTCAGGATCCCCAAACTCCATACCAATATAAGGCTTTGTTTTATAATCATGTTCTTCGATAATAGGTTCTTCAATGGTGCATTCTTCATCTATCCACTCTTCAGTTTCTAAGTCTTCCACATTGTCAATATTATACGGATCAGTGCCATCTAACTGTTTCACATAATTAAAAAAATTCATAACAAACTAATCTTCCAAATTTAAAATTCAATTGAAAACACATTAAAGAGAATAAAAAATTGTTACCCGCAATTGAATTTGCTGACTTGATTCATCTTTGTTGGTACTTGAACCTACCGCTGCACTATTAGGAATATAGCTTGACAACATTGCAGCTGGAATCTCTGCCTAAGGTCCCCACTGCTAGACCGAGAAGCTATTTATTGAGCTCCAAATCGACAAAAAGAATCACTCGGCTTCTTGCCTAAGGCTGTATAAATTAATGAGCACAACTACTTGATATACATGAATAATTTTAAATTCAAAATTGACAAAGATATTGACTAGTTCATAAAAGTGAAATCATAAGGTGAAACTTTCTGATTTCACGTGCTAATTTGGGTTTAGAAATTTATACACAATTGCTTAGTTCTAAACTAAAATTCATAACAAACTTGCTAATTTCGTTTGATGGATAACATTAACTGTACACATGTGCAAATTGATGTGGGTGTAATGAATGTAAAGGATAATCGATTTAGCGATTTGAGAATCGAACCTGTCAGAGAAGCCCTAGAAATTGAATTTGTCAGCTTCTCCTTAGCGATTTGAGAGAGAAAGAGAATCGCCAAAAATTCCTTCTTGTCGCCGAGAGTAGAATCGAGAAGAAAGGAATAGGATCGATCGAATGGACTGGAGGCGATACAGACGATAAAATATTGGAACTGGAGACACCTTTAAAAAAATTTGTTGATGAGCGCTCCGATCAGATTTTAAATCAGACGATTGTAAATGTCTAAAGTAACAATCTTCCCTACTTTATAAAGTAATTTAGCCTATATATATATATTTGAAAAATAACAAGTTTTGACTTTCGAGGTGAGATGTCAGTTTTCATTTTTTTTTAGAAAGCAAAAGTCTTACAAAAACTAGCACACTAGAGATGTGATTAGAAACAAGAAAAATCAGACAAAAAAGACAGAGTTAAACTAGACTTATCTCTTAGATTAAAATCTTATGTTATTGTCGAGCTCTTGTCTAGTATAGTATTAGTGGTCATTCTGCTGATGATTTTTGTGGTGTCAGCTAGCTCCACCCTGATTATTAGATATTTTCTCTTATTCTAAACTTATATTGTTTCTCACGTTCTACTTCTATTGTTGATCCTTGCTTTTGAAAATATGTTACTCTGCTGCTCCCTTAAAATTAAACATTTTGTTATGTAGTTTTTGACTTAGTTTTTTTTTTTTTTTTATGTATTAAGATTTTAGAATTATCTTACATGATATTGTCAGACTTTTGAGTTGTGAATTGTTGATGTCGAATATTTAGTTTCTAGGTTAAGCACGTCTAGCTATATATTTATTTTAGGATGAATTCAGAATTTTCGGTAAGTAAGATAGGATTTTAGTAGAAATATATTAATGTAATTATTTCGAGTTATATAAATATTTTTTCTAAGTTTTTCACTTGACAATGTTTATTTTGACAATGAAAATTTAATGTAATTCATAGAAAAAATCTTTAGATAAAAAATAGTATATATATATATATATATAAGATCATTGTTGAACTTATGGATGAGTTGGTTTTGCGTGTCATTTAATATTGAACATGGATTATTAATCGTACAAATTTGCATTAAATTTGATAAGTTTTTATTAAAAACACAACTAATTTATAAGCTAAACGTCAGTATACTTTTTTATTTTATTTTTTTAATTTGTTTACAATTTTATTGTCAAAATAAAATTTGTGAAGTGATTCCTCTCATAGTTAAATGATGAGTGCGAATAATTTTATTTCTTCATTTTGTGACACTTGTAAGCAAGTAATAATTATTATTACTTTACCTTTCTTTTCCTCTGTCCTCTGTCCTCTCCAAATTAAAGATCCGAAACGCACTGTAAAAGATAATAAAGAAAGACTATTTGGTGAAAATTATATGAAATTTCATGCAGGCATAAGAGAATAATTACCAATTTGATATACAAAATGAATCGAACACGCAACCTTCTGAATTCTGATCAATCAAATTGTCAACTCTGTGACTGTGAGAAGATCAATTATTCACCCATTCCTTGGAAACGATCTCTCCACTCATTTTCTGTGGCGTTAGATTGAATTTTGTAATTAAAAATGGGTGGGTGCAGAGAATGGCATTATCGGTGGCATTATCTCCACACTTCCAGGCTCCTCTCCTCGCAGTACTGATCAGTGATTGCGCCAAAATGGAGTCGGAGTCGGAGTCGGAGTCGGAGTCGGAGGTTGAGCACCGCCAAAACCCGATCCGCTTCGGCATTCTCGGTTGCGCCAAAATCGCCCACAAGTTCTCTCGTGCCATTTCCCTCCTCCCCTCTGGCACCGCCACGATCACTTGCATCTCCAGTCGTTGCCTCGACAAGGCGCGCCAGTTCGCCATCTCAGCGCGCCTTCTCTCATCAGTCGAACTCTTATCCCCGTACGAGGCGCTTCTAGATGATGCTTCCGTGGACGCGGTGTATGTGCCGCTGCCTACTAGCCAGCACCTCACTTGGGCTGTAGCGGCCGCCGGGAAAGGAAAGCATGTGCTCATTGAGAAACCGGCGGCACTCTGCGTGGACGAACTGGAGGGGATACTGGAGGCGTGTAAGAAGAATGGGGTGATGTTCATGGATGGATCCATGTGGATTCACCATCCACGGACAGCTGAGATGCGCCGGCTGCTTGATGATCCCCACCGGATTGGAAACCTCAGATTGGTCAGTGTCTTTTCTTTATTTTATTTTATTTGCAAACATTTATGTGCAAACATTTATTACCTTTAAGCACAGCAAATTCTCTACCTTTTACTGGCTCACTAGATGCCTGTTGACCAGTATATGATCCTCACATTGATTAAAAAATATCACTCCTCATTTCAAAAAAAAAAAAAAAAAAAGAAAAAAAGAAAAAAAGAGAAAGAAATAAAAGAAAGAGAAAGAAAAACAAAGCCAGAAAATTTCCCTCTGTACAATATGATCATAACCATACAAGCGTTAACTTGTTTCTTTCTCAGATTAGCACTTCCTGTTCATTCCTGGCCACACCCAAATTTCTCCAAAGCGATATCCGTGCGAAGCCTGACCTGGATTCCCTGGGGGCCCTTGGTGACCTCGGCTGGTACTGTATTGGCTCCATCCTCTGGGCGACCAACTATAACCTTCCTAAAATCATTGTCGCCTTCCCTTCCCTCAGTCTCAACTCCTCTGGTGTCATCCTCTCTTGCGGTGCTTCTCTTCACTGGGACAACGGCCTTGTTGCCACTCTAAACTGCTCCTTCCAATCTCATGTCTCCATGGACCTGTCCTTGCATGGATCCCAAGGCACCATTCTTGTAAAAGATCTCACCATCCCATACCGCGAGGATGCAGCCTCATTCGAAGTTAACTCAGGGGCACATTTTGCACACCTACATATTGGCTGGACAAAGAAGCCTGAGGAGGTAGTGGTAGAGACGCCGCTCCCACAAGAGGCACTTATGTTGTTGGAGTTTGTTAAGGAAGTGAAGTTGGTACGAGATGAAAAATCTGTGCCTAGTTTGAAATGGGCTGATGTTTCGAGGAAGACTCAAGTGGTGCTTGATGCGGTCAAGAGATCAATTGATCAGAATTTTGAGCCAGTTCATCTGTGAGAATCATTTTCTTTCCCTAAAGTTGTACTGTGATTTGTCCAATTTGTACAACTTATTCACTATGATGGGGTTTTATCTCTAGCATATCCAACTTGTTTGGAACAAAAGGCTTTCTTTTTGTTATATTTACTCTTTAATTATTATGACTAAGAAAAAGGAAGTCAACGAAATAGCACATGATATGTAGCAATTCTTAGTTCCATTTGCCTTTAGTTTGCATACAATTCTCTCCAATAGAATGATTGGAGAATTCGAATCTGATCAACTTGTAAGGAACATAGGTTCCCATAATTTTGTCCCAGAAGGGGAGAATTGGTTGCGAGTAGTTATATATACTTCAACCCTCTTAAGCTGTGGTGTATGTCATTGTATGCAAAATTGTTCTAAAAAAAGATGCCAAGTATGTCTGTCTATCCCTGGTAGCCACTAGCCAGAGGCCATCCACAGTTTGCATTACTGCTATGCTAAAGAAATACACCCCTGTTCGGACTGTCATGCATGCCAGCCAGAGACCAGAAAGGAGATGGCCCCACCGAGCATGTCAACTAGGATAGGCGGCCTTCCAGAGGGTCGTTGTATAGAGCACCAATGGCATACGGGACAACTAGATGATGATGGTACCACCGTACCTGTGAATGTGGCAATATAGGAACGTGTTTGTGCAAGTAGCGGTGCACAAAATACTGCCACGTGCCCATGACAAATATGGCAATTAGGATCCGGAGGAGTTGAACAAAGATTGGTGGTTGTGGTTCTGGCTCGGACTGATTCGATCCTGGGGCTATCTATATACCAGCAAATAAAAGCACTCATGAAAGAGCAATGTTCTGGGTGTTAAATTATTTGGGATAGAGTGGGTAGTTGACTTTAACCGGAAAAAAAGGGAATAAACTGAATGTGTAATCGGAGTACCACCAAACCTACATAAACTGGTTAACTGGGCCATGAGCCCATGACTCAGTGACACTAGCAATGCCATATGTTTTTTTCTTCATGTAATTCTCTCTTATAGCTGTAGCGTAATCCCGGGATTGAATTTCAACACAGATTAAAGTATAAATTTTATATGAATGGCGTGTATATGTACAGATTTGTACCAACAATTATGATTCAGTAATCCAGACGACCAAAGCTACAGATGGCAAGCCGTGAGCCCCATTATCTCTTATTTTTATTATTGTACTTTAGATTCCTCAAGTGAGCAGTGAGCTGTTTGATCAGCTAATTATTTTTTCTGTTGCCCCATTAACAGTTTGGAAGACCCCATTATTTCTCAAACAAATAATGATTTGAATGTGCAGTTCCTATGTTTGACTACTATTAGTAGATGCAAGTTCAAGGGCCCAATGGAAAGAACCGTAAAAACCTTTGCCACCGAATGGATTACCACACCGACAAATATCTGACTTTGATGCCATCCTGTAAATATTTACAAAGTTTTACGATCTCTCGAGGTTCGACCACTTCCACTTGAACTGCCATTTGTCCTCGGCCTGGCCAAGTAAAATCAACTCCACCTTCCTCTGTTCTTAGCATTTTTCGTCTTCTGTTGTGACTTCTGGAAGGCCTGTTGTTTCTGCTTCTTTCTTGCCTCTTTCTCAGCCTGTATCATTTTTTAAAGCACAATAATTCAGAACCCGGCAGTAAATATTCTGTAGCAGGACTTTCAACTTCGAAAGTGGTAGGAGGGAAAAAAATCACCTTTGACATCTTGGATTTTGCCTTTACTTTTGGGCCTTTCTCTTCCAATTCAGCCTCTCGCTCCAGATCTCTCTGTCTTGCTTCCAAGTTCTTCTCCAAATAATACTGAAGATGAATTTCACAAAACCAAGAAATACTTTGTCATCGGCTAATATTAAACAAATCCACATTAAGAAAATAAACCCAATAAACACATCGAATAAATTAACATATATTTGGTCAAAAGAGAGGAAAACTGACGTTGTAATCACCAGTGTAATCCTGAGGAGTTTTGTCGGTAACCTCAATTACTCTATTAACAATCTGCTTTATGAAGTAACGGTCATGTGATACAGTAATGACAGTACCCTGGTACTCGCATATCGCCTCCTGTTTACCACCAAAGCTACATATATGTAAGAAATCCTATGCAACATTTGTTTGATAATGATGGTATACAAATTATACGTGAGAGAAACTCATACTTCTAACATCTCTTTAGATGGGATATCCAAGTGATTAGTTGGCTCGTCCAAAATCAGCAGAGTTGAGGGCTTTACCATGAATTTGCAAAAAGCAAGTCTTGCCTGATAACAACAATATACAAACTAATAAACAGATAAACACACAAAAAAAAATCCTTGAGCATATAGCATTTACAGAACATGGTAAGTTCCATCAAAATAAAAAATTTGAATGCCAAATATTAGTATTTTCCCTTCTATTCAATTTAAAGCTGAGTATAAAGGGCTAGACTGCACATACTTTTACACCAATCATATCATTATAGCAATTACATAGGCAAAAGTTGATAACAAAATTTTCTTATTTATTCAAAAACAAAAAAATGGTGATGTAAACAGAATTTTAAGAAATTTACCTTCTCTCCTCCACTTAAAACAGACACTTTTCTATCAAGCATGTCAGCCTTAAAATTGCAGCGACCAAGAAGACCTTTTATATCATCTTGCCTCCAATTCTCTGCTGCTTCCTCAACTGTTTCTAAAACGGTTTTCTTCAAATCAAGTGCTTCAGCCTGAATATTAATGCACACAATTTATTTTTCTATTAGTTAACATCTTCTAAATTATTGAAAAACTTAAAAGACTTAAAATTGTAGACCGATCATTATCACTTATCAGCTTAAGGATATCAAATAAAAGATACTGAAATGAGATGAACTTAAGGATGTGCAAGCTACAGAAAATCTTAAATAAGCAAACATTGCATCAATAAGACACTGATTTATTTACTGCAAAAGTGAAATCACAGTGAAGCACGTCATCAGTAATTCTGAGATATCCTATGAAATTTAAGAATAATAAAACATCCAAAACAGGCAAATTGTCAGAATAAAGCTAGAATAATCCAAACTGTGAAAGGTTCGACATAAAAACCTTTAAGCTAAGATCGAAGAAAACAGATCTGGTAAAATCTCTAACAAGTAACACACAAAAAATCAAGCATGGCTTGTTTTCCTTCTTTTTTAAATAAGAAAGAAAGATAAAAATCAAAATCGGTTACCAGACCTGGTTCTGCTCAAAGTAGTTGGGGTATATATTGTGATCACCAAGTAAAACTTCACCACCTTGAGGTTTCTCCAACCCAGTTATAAGTTTCAACAATGTGCTTTTGCCGCAACCATTTGGCCCTATGATCGCGATTTTCTCACCCCGCTCGATCAAGAGATTTGCCTTATCAAACAGCTGCCATGAATAACATTGTATTAAAAATATAAAACAGAAAACCACAAAACTCTCTGTCATCTTGAGTAAATTTGTATTTAGAGTGATGACTGTTTAACAGAAAAGGTGCTTTGATAAATACAACCGTTAAAGACTGCATGAAATAAACAACAAAGCAGCAAGCCAGGTCAAGAATTGTACAATTGGTTAAAAAAGGTATACAAGTAAATTTGATTGAACATGTACCACATCAAAAGTTGTTGTTGTGTCTAACAATGTATTCATATTTGTCGATTTGCAAAATTATCTTGAATTTTATCATATTTTTGTGTTTTAAGTTTGTTACAGGGGCTATATTGCAAAATTGGAGAATTGGACATGCAACGTGAATTAAAATTACAACATGAACATGTGGAACATTTATCAAGAAGGTTTAGAAAGGTCTTATTTAATTAATTTGTAAATTTGGATTGTTTAGTGTAATTGAGCTTGAGAAAACCTAATTCCAGAACTCAATCGTTATAACAGTTATCAACCGTTATAACGATTAGTTCTTGTGATCAAATCCCGAGACCTCTCCATTTCTGTGTCAGCCTTCCAGATCCAACCGTTATAACAGTTCTCAACCGTTATAACGGTTGGATTAATTGAACAACATCTGAGAGTTCTAGATTTCACCTTTTTGTTCCAGATCAAACCGTTATATAACGATCTGCAACCGTTATAACGATTAGTACAACTTGAAAATTTCCAGATTGTTTCTTTGGCTTCCAGATACAACTGTTATATAACGGTTAGTTCATCTGATTTGAAAAACTCGGGACTTTGGTCTAACCGTTATAACGGTTCGGGACGAAATTCCGTGTTTTGGAAAGGTTTTGGTTGCTGCTTTATATAGTGCCTTCTTCTCCTTCCTTAATTTATCTTTTGCCAAATTCAAAATCCTAGCAGCAGCCACCATTGTTGTCTAAAACCAAGCTCTTGTTTAATATAAAACTCAAGATCAAATACTCTAAATTAGCCAAATTATTTGTGTGATTGAGAGATCTTGTAGCTATCATTCTCTTGCTTTTGTGCATCATCAACGAGTCTAGTCTCTATCCTAAGTGTGTAAAGAGCTAGATCTCGGTTCATGTAAAGAATATTTTGGTGTTAGTGCATACGGCTCGATCTCGTTACCAAGTCGGATGATCGGGAGTCTCGAAGGGTAGGCTCGTCAATAGCCGAACTCCGTTAACATATCGGTGTCACGCGTTCTTCATTATTGTTTGATCTTTCTTGAACTCATCTTGTTTATTTCTGTGATTTAATTTTAAATTGTTATACTTGTTGGAAATTGAATTGTTATTTGGAATTGAATTGTGCCTTTTAGTTAAATAAATCTAGAAATTGAGTTGTAAACCTATTCACCCCCTCTAGGTTTATCAGTTGTATTGTCTAATATAACACCATGGCGCTAAAAATATAGTACACGGTACTCTTTGCAAACTATTTGTATATGCAATAAAATGATCCGAATTGAAACCAAATCCTGACCTTTTCTTCTCCATACCCAAATTCCAAGTTCTTCACCATGACCACTGTTTTACCACTTCTGCCACGCTCAGGAAATCTGATTTTTGTTTGTTTCCTAAGAAAAGGTTTCTCTACTTTTCCTTCATCTTGAAGCTTCTCCAATTTCTGTTATTTGGAAAGGAAAAGACAAATTCTGTTAGATATGCCTGTAACCCCATACCACATAGAGTACTGCTTGACATGGATATTTGCAAAACGTGCAATTTCAAGAATCAAGATAAACCTGTCTTCTTTTATTTGTTAAGAGAATTTCTCAGTCTTCATTTAAACTAATATGAAATTCTAATGTAAAGTTAATTTTCTAACAAACACAGTTTAATTGAAAGAATGAACTACGAACAAAAAGAGACATTTAGTTCATAGCGGTGAACTATTTTAAATAGTTTTAACACTGCTAATTTATATCCTACTAATTGTATTAACCATCAACTAAATAAAAAAAGGCAGCTCGGTGCACGTAACTCCCACTTGTGTGGGGTCCGGAGAAGGTCGGACTACTTGGGGTCTTTGTACGCAGCCTTTCCCTGCATTTTTGCAAGAGGCTGTTTCCACGACTCGAACCCGTGACCTCATGGTCACAAGACGACAACTTTACCCCTGCGCCAAGACTCCCCTTCAACCATCAACTAAATGCAGAACCTAAATTTGAAATTCCAATTGAACTATTGAGTCTGCTGGTGCTGCAAGTACGAAAACCAACACCAAATTTACAGAACTCCTATTGAAAAAGGAAGCTACACCAAGGTCAAACAATTGATGGTACCTTTTCTTCACTGGAAGCACGTCCAGAGTTAACCCCTGCACCCAGCCTGTTAATCAGTTCCTTGGTGTGTCCAATCTCTTTCTGCTGCTTCTCCCATGCAGCCTTTTGTGTCTCAATCCAGACGGCCTTTTCAAGCACGTATTCTGAGTAATTCCCCTTGAATGTTGTTGACACCCCCATGTCCGTCTCCACAATCTTTGTGCACAGCTGATCCAGGAATGCCCGATCGTGTGAAATTATCACCATAGGCACATCCTGTTGTTTTAGGTACTGCTCCAGCCACTCAATTGTGTCTAAATCGATGTGGTTTGTCGGTTCATCAAGTAATAGTAGATCAGGATCCTGTAAATTTTAGAAAACCATAGTAGTAGGATAAAAGACATACCATGACAAATGATCCTTCTCAATTAACAAGGAAACTATATACTCAGTTCAACTTGAGACAAATATCTCAGATATATTTCATCCTAAGATTAGCTTATTCATTATTCTTTCCCAAAGCAATGAGGCATAAATTCAAACACCATGTAAGCATACCTGAAGAAGAATCTTCCCAAGAGATATCCTCATTTGCCACCCACCACTAAATGAAGAGACCAGTCTATCCTCATCTTCAGGCAAAAACCCCAATTCAGGCATCAATTTCTTAACTTTAACCTCAACCTCATCCAAGTTTACATCCCGAGCTCGCCTCTGCAACAAATCCAACTCATCTAATAGTCTTCCCATTAGATCCAAATCCTGTACCGAGCTCTCTAATGCCTTTTGTACCTTCTCTAACCTCTCTTTAACCTCCATTTCCTCTTTAAATGCACTAAAAAATTCTTCTCTGACGGTATTTGTGCCGCATACTTCATTTTCCTGGCTCAAAGCTGCAATCTTCATGTTATTTTTCATTTTAATAACATTGCCCGAATCGGGCTCTTCAAGCCCTAGGATAATTCTCAATTGGGTTGTCTTACCCGCACCGTTAACCCCGACCAATCCTACCTTCTCTCCCTTCTTCACCTCCCAAGTGACATCCCTTAATAAAGCAACTCCACCGTAGCTCTTGCTAATGTTCTCTAATCTAACACCCGAGGAGATACTGGAGGCGCCAGTGCTGCTCTTCTTCTTGTTTTGCCTTCTAGAAGATTCCTCAATTGAGCCGTTAGACAACAAAGACTCGATTTCTTCAGAGGTTATCGTCTCAGTCTCGGCCCTGTCAGTTTCTACTGCAACTCTAGCGACAATCCTAGGCATTCGGGATCGTTTTGAGGCGAGAGATGGTCGTCTGGAGTGAGAGAGGTGGAGGCGGAGGGATTGGCGCGGAGATACCGAGATGGTGTGGAGGCGAGGGAGGAAAGAGGAATGGAGCTTCGTAGAGAGATCCATGGTGAAATCGAAAGCGCGATTTAGGCGCAATGCTTGGGGTAGGGGTAGGGGTAGGGGTAGAGGTAGAAGGAGAGCTTCTAGTGATTTTTCTTATCAGGGATTTTTCGTTTAATTTGATTGATTTTATTGTGGTGGTATATGTTATATGTACGTGCCGTTTCGACTTTCGTATACTTGCCGTCAGTGCTTTGCAAAGGGAGCGTGGAATAGATCAACAATTCCATCAAAAAAAAAAAGAATAGATCAACAGTGAGATAAGGCGGATATGAATCGTTAGGATAGTGGTTGGCAATGAACCGTGCGCCGATTGACAGCCACTAACAGCCTGCCACCTGTACTTGGCAAAAAGGTCTTGTGGAGCGTATTGTACCGCGTACTTCTCTGACCAGTGGACCATGTAGAACCTTCTAGTGGAACCCATGTCGTATCGTATCGTATCGTACTGTCCATGAAATGCTACGCCTACTACTTTGACGGATTACAAGCTTTTTTTTCAAGTAAAAATTTGGATACATAGATATACTAGATACTGAAATTATATTCTTTAGTGTAATTTTTTTTGCACTGAAGGAGTGTTAATTTTTTGAAACGGTCCAATCGATTTTAAACGTTTCTAATTTAACAATACAATCACTTTCAAATTATATCGTTAGTAGTCGAGCGTTCGATTTTAATCCAACGATTCTAATTTAGCACACTTTTCTGGTGCAAAAAAAAGTGCACAGAGGATATCGATTCACTGGGTACTCTAGTTTATTTAGGTAATTCAATTAATTTATTGAGATCAGTAAAAAATGAGTCACTGAAAAAACATAACAAAAATTAAAGTGAATCATTGTTTACCAATTTCGATGAATCGAACGATTCAAACAAATGAATTAGAATAACAAGCATAGTACTCAAACTTTTGCTTTTTTTAATTAAGCCCAGGAAGTATTACAAATACGGGTATTTGCAATTTGGGCCCAGTGTTTGATTAAATTTGGGCCGGAAGATGAGAGTATTGAGGATATGTACCATAGACTTACTATTCTCATTAATGAATTTATTGAAATGAGAGAACCTTTAACTAACAAAAGACTGTAGGTAAGCTTTTCCGCACCATGATTGTGAGACTCGATTGGCAAGGGTTCGTTGGAGCACTCGAGGCGGTGAACGGAAGAAATGCCGAGCCATTCACACCGGATGAGATATACACCTCATTTCGGTCCTTTGAAGAAACCCTCAAGCAAACCTCTAGTAAAAATCAAGGAGGCAAGGCAATCGCTTTCCCGGCTCAAAGCTCCAAGGCAAACAACTCTTCGTTCACTCATTCTCGACCAACAAACGACAAAGTGAAGAAGGTAAAAAAGAAGCCCAAAGCAATGCATGCTGATCAATGGAAGCATAGCGAAGATGAAGAAAGCGAGAAATCCGAAGTTGAGGTCGAGGAGGAGAATAAGGTGAACTATTCTCTAATGGCGATTTGCAATGAAGAGCCTAACACCACCGACATTGACTCAATCATCGCTAGCAACAATATCACCGACCCCACCACCATTGAAATTCTCAAGAGTATTATTTTGGCCAAAGTGAAGAAGGTCACTATTAACTCGGAGAATGATGAAAAGACCAAGCAAGTTGAGGAGGCCACATCTTCATCTCCTAAAGAGGAGGCAAAGGTATATCAAAACTCAAAGAACTTTGTTACTAAGCCAACATGTGTCTCATCTCTTTGCATTAGTGATGATGATGATGATGATGATGAGGATGATGATGAGAACCTCATCAATGATACAAGCATATTATCTAATGAGGAATCCTTGAAAATTGAAATTGTTAGGTTGAACAAACTTGTTATTGAGACAAACCGTGAGTTAATGAGAAAAGAGAGCATAATTGCGGGGTTAAATAACAAAATTCTTATACTCGAATCAAAGGTAAAAGAAGGTAATTTGACAAAAGAAAAGGTATTACTAACAAGTGGCTCAAGGGTTTTTGGATCCACTAGTGTATCGAGCAATGACACTAGGAGGGATCTAACTAAAATGTTTGAGGG
>CAXKVX010001211.1:0-21591 GCA_964058865.1 Eleocharis quinqueflora | reverse complement strand
AATAAGAAACTCATGAGCAAAATTGTTAAATAAAAAACTCATCTACATCCCTGAAACTCGTTTAAAAACTGTCACATCGGATTAAAAACTCCAAGAGTTTCAGGAATGGAGATGCTCTTAGATGCTCTTAGTACAAACGAAATTTGGAGAGAACAAAGAGATTCCAATCCTCAGTTGCCAATGAACAGTGGCTTTTAACATTCCTGAAATTTCAGATAACAAGAATGAACTCATGTAGTTCTGTTTAGATTTTGCAGTGTTGCAATTTATCTAAAAAAATAGATCTCTTTATGCCTGCGTTATAAAACAAGAACTCTAGATCAAATTTAGTCCGCTTGAAGGATTAAATGCCAAAAAAGTGAGATCCGATTCCACTTTAGCGCTTTATGCGTAAAATACGAGTGATGATATGCTACAGACATTCCGATATAATTGAGCTTGTTAAGGATCTAAATAGCTACTTAACATCCAGAGCTCAAAGTCTGTAACTGTGAATTAGAACTTTGCGATACATGAACCAGATCGAGATCTATAAAGAATGAGAGAGAACGAGAGAGAGGGAGAGGTGGGGTACCGCGGGCTGAAGTTGTTGGGGAGGAGCAGGAGGGGAGCTGTTCATCATCTTCTCTCTCACGGTGCAATTCGTGTCGGTGAAAGGAAAATTTCAGCAAAATAGAAATTTCGAAAACTGCAGGAATTATCGTGGGTTTATGCCCGTTCAGTTGTGGCGCCGCTGTTCTGCTGTATCGGCTCCGCTGTTCGCCTACGCGGCTACGCCCGTACGGTATAGGATCCATCCCTGCCGTATTAACGTGTATTTAAAATAGGTAAAATTTGTTCATTACATAATGCATCAATTGTCAAAATATCACTGTTATAATTATCAAAATGTCATTAAATTTGATAATTATTTGTGTTTATGTCATTATTTTAATTTTAATACAATTAAAAATAAACAAATTCAAAAATACCCACAATACCCTTCTTTCCCTTCTCCTTTCCCTTCCCTTGTTCTCTTTTCTTAATAGATATTTGGAAAATACATTTTCTTAATATCCTTATTATGTGAAAAGAGAATCACAACTTCGTTCCTAGAGATTAAACACAACTTCGTTGCCACAAATATCACAAACAAAAGCACTAGATTAAACACAACTTCGTTACCAGAGAAAAGAAATACAAAATCTGAAGACAAGCCGCTCTCCCTAGTTTCTCTTCTGAATTTCGATCATTAACCTCGTCATCCAACTTCGAAGGATCGACAAATAAACTACAACGAAGAAGAAAGAATCGGCATAAATAAGACATATATTTACGGTGAGTCTCTTCCGATTCAAGCTTTCTTCCGCTAGAAACCAAAACGCGGTTTGGAGAATTGCACAATTGGCAGATTGTGTGTTGTCGATGCTTCTCCAAACTACGTTACCAACAATGGACAATTGCTTGCTATGGTAGAAGTTTTAATTCAAGTACAGTACCTCCACAAACAATATAACCTGAGCATAAAAATTGTAAAACCTTGCCTTTTGAATATGTCTATTTCAGGGATGCTGTGAATTCTAAGTATTTGTGCATGTGAGATTTCCTCGAGATTATTGGTTATATCAGGATGGTCGAAGCTGAACCTCTGGTGAAGGCTAAAATTGACAACTTGATTTCATAGTCGAGTTGTGCTGCAATGTCAGATAATAAGATAGTGCCGGTAAAATATTGACAAATTGAAAAGGTATTTCCCAAACATCTATTAAGAAAGGAGAATCAGGGAAGGGAAAGGAAAGGAGAAGGGAAGGAAAGGGGAAGAAGGGTATTGTAGATATTTTTGAATTTGTTTATTTTTTTTGTATTAAAATCGAAATAATGGCATAAACACAAACAATTATCAAATTTAATGGCATTTTGACAATTGACGTATTATGTAATGACATATAGACAAATTTCCCTTAAAATAGAGGGGATGCAACGCCTCCAATTGCCTGAATTCGTATCCTCACTCTGAAATTACAATACCTGACCGTCTCCTGGTTCTCAACGTTACTATAACGTTTTTGACATGTCCGCAAAGTAACTATTACAACATTGCTACAGTGCAACTCAGTAAAACTGCTCATTTTCTCTTGAAAATTTCTGACAAGTTTAGAAGATACGGATTCCAATTGCCTACAGACAACGAATCAAAAAGAAAAATGCCTTCATTTTACCTTAAAATTCATATCATTCATCAAAAGTATTTTATTTCGAGCCTTCGAATTTAGACCGTTAGTTATTTCTTGATGGATGATATGAATTTTGAGGCCAAATAGAGACACAAAAAATGGAGACATTTGATCCATCCTCTTTAAAATAATAATAGTAATAATAATAAAAATAATAATAATAACAACAACAATAATAATAATAATAATTTTAAAAATCAAATAAAATGACGTCAATTACAAATGGCACTAACTAAAATGATTTTTAAGTGATAATGTGTTCAAGATTTCGTGAGCACAAAAGCGGAAATTTCGTTAATAGATATTTAGTAATAGATGTTGGGGTTTTCAGAAACCCTTATATAAAAAAACTAGAATGACTTCAATGATCTCATTGGTTCAAGTCCTCATGAGCACAAATACGAGAATTTTGTTAAGAATATCTACTAATAAATGTCGCAATTTCAGGAATCTCTTATATTAAAAAAATAAAAAATTAATTATCGTGATTTAATTTCATTAAATAATAATAACTAGTACTAGTATTATAATAACAATAATGATGATACAATAATAATCACCGCATTTCAATTTGATATCCTTATCCTTATTTCTAATAAAAGGAGATTGAAGTTTTGAGCTTGAAATCTCTTATTGGTGTTAATTCCTCTTTGTTTGATAATTTGTAAAACAAACTATGTACTATTATTTTGTACAAGTTTTTGATGAATGCAGGATGTCAAATAAGTGTCAATTAGACCTTTAATCAAGTGCTAAAAAGATTTGAGAAAATTCAAATGGGTGAAGTTATGGTGCTTGCGAATGCACGTGCTTACGCATTGTGCACCCTCCGATGGGCATCGAGATTCGTGTACATCAATCTCGATGCGCATCGGAGGGTGCACAATGCGCAAGCACCATAGTTTTGCTCAATTCAAATTGAATAGAGCTTGAAAAGAGCTTCAAATTGTTGTTTTACCCCCACCCGTCACGACACGAGAGGCTAGCAACACGACGCGTTGCCAAAAATTTTGATGGAAAAAAAGTTTGAGACGCCTGTTGTGATGATGAATTTGGCCTGAAGAGATGTTGACCCTTGTCAACGAGACAATATCAAACCTGACAACCTTTGTATTTCTTCGACCCGTCACGATGATCCACGCCAGCAACATGACCCTGCTCAATTGAATTACTCATTTGACTTGCAAATTTGATTTTATAGATGCGAAGGCGATCAGTTCGATAATGATTATACTAAATCACAACTTTTTGATTTTATATCGCACTTGAATCAACTTTAATGTCACATCTCTGGACTAACTTTTATCGATCTAAGTTTTAAGTTCTAAATGCCCAAATTGATATTGAATTTTATATATTTAAATGGAAGACTTCATTTTGATATTTGAACTGTTGACGAATCAAATTTATTTTTAAAAATGTGCATCTAACAGTGCTGATTCGTTCCATCTATTTCTAACCCGAAGTCTATATGTGAAAATAATTTATTTTCCCGAAATAATAGCAGTTAGATTAGACTTACATACGCGTCGAAGTGGCGGATAAGTGGTGCATGAAATGAGCCCGTGTTCGATAGAATACACTTACGAAATAAACAACGAATAAAAAATGATAATGTTCTGTAGATACCACATTTGATATCGACTATCTATATCGATGTTATATGCACATTTAGTTGAGTTACTATACACTTATTTATGCATGCTATTTTATGTTATTTTTGTGAAAAAAAATATTATGCATGTTATCGAAATAATCTTACATATATAAATGTTGAATATGTACTTACTACAGGGTTATGAACAATGTTTTACCGTAGTTTTTTTGCAAAATCTTTTCCTACCGTTGCTTTTTTTAAAATTTTATATTAAATAAGCGGTTTATTATAATTTTATTATTATAATATAGAAGTTTAAAATTTAACTTTTTCGCGCTAGCGCGTATGACTAGTGTGCATAATAACTCTAATAGCATGCATAACTATTTCAGTACAAAAAATAACATGAATAACTATTTCATTACAAAAAATAACATACATAATAACTCAAATAATATGCATAATAACTCAACTAAATATGTATTATAAAATCGATATCGATAGTCCACATCTACATATCAGCTACCAATGGAAAAATAATGTCGTAGAAAATATGATAAACTAACAGAATTGCTGTTCGGACAACTTTTAATGCTGCAACAACCCAATTTCGATGAGTGACCGGTGAACTTATTACCGCCACTGCTCTATATAATTTGCAATTAATTTGTCTACACCCGGTCCACAAGAAAACATAACGTCAAACGGTTTCGAACCGTACATTAAATTAAATTAAACTATATCATTGTCTAACATTTGACACTGTTCATTCAACAACAGTGCGAATTTTTTTTTCCACAATTTTTCTACTCTGCCTGCGTGTTTTTTTTGACTGATTGATGCGTGATATTATAGACCAGTATGCTTCTACCAGTCCCAATACAGAGGTTATAGGCTCACACGTGTACTATAGACCAGTAGACTATAATAATAACATTTGACATTGTTCATTCAGCAACAGTGCAAATTTTTTTTTCCCACGATTTTTCTACTCTGCTTGCGTGTTTTTTTGACTGATTGACGCGTTATATTGTAGACCAGTATGCTTCTACCAGTCCCAATACAGAGGTTATAGGCTCACACGTGTACTATAGACCAGTAAACTATAATAATATAATGTATCAACCGACAGCTGTGCGCCTTTTTCTTCTTCTCTTTATAGAGGAAACAAAGCCCTACTCTCTCTCTCCAAAAACAAGCTTTGTTCTACTTCCCACTGTGCTCTTCTCTAACCCATCCTCTCCCTCTCTCTATCTCTCTACTCATAAAACACAGATTTAAGAAATCAAAGTACCATCATTACATTTACACAATAGTCCAAACCAAAATAGAGAAAGTTCGAAGACAAATAGAGGCACCCTCGGCATTTCTACCATTAATCCTGCTCCTCTTCTTCTTTTCTCACCAATCAATTTGCCTGATACTCTCTCTCTCTCTAAAAAAAGCATAGTGCGTGTAGTATAGTGCAATTTCATTTTTGGTACATGAAAATCAAAATGAGCCAGTTTAATCTTTCAAACACAACAAGGGTATTAAGGTAGTAGATGTAGAAAAGAATGGTTTCCAAATTATACACTTTAGAAGACAACTCTCATACAGGCAAAGAGAGTTGTTCAACCAGATGCAATGTCAAGTACTTGCACTTTTTCCTCTTGAGAAAGTTGATGATAGTGTACTGTGGCAAAATGGGGAAAAAAGGAAAGTTAGGGCTAAAGATTTTTATATATGGCTGATGGATACTGGGGTGGGTATTTCACCTTTATATGAGATATGGAAGTTAAGAATTCCCTTGAAAATTCAAACTTTTTTGTGGTTATTGAGTAAAAGGAAATTGCAGGTAAAAAATGTTTTGAAAGAAAGAGGGTTGAAGATGGAGGGTGGATGCAGTTTCTGTCACCATGAGGAAATTGTTGACCATCTGTTTTTTAGATGCAAATTTATGCATTCAATATGGTTACAGGTTCTGGCTTATTGGCAAATTAATTCTGTACCTAGAGATATTGAAGATTTATATTGCATAATTTCTGGCTTACCTGCTAATAACAACATTTTTTTGATTTGTGTGGCAATTTTGTGGTCATTATGGCTAATCAGAAATAAGATGTGTTTTGAAGATGGTGAATATATTTCTGGTAGTCAATTCTTCTCTAAGATAGCTTCTTTGTTGTATTATTGGTTAGGACAATGGGAATGTGAAGTGCAGCGGGATGTGAAGGCGTGGTTGATGTACATCAAGATGATGCAGGGGGCTTGGCATGGAGGTAGGGTGCTGAAGTTAGAGATGGAGTCAATGAAGATGGCAAGTACAGAGATAGCAAAAGGAGGTGTTGAGGGGAAGGCATAGCAACATGAAGATTTATTTCCATGTTGCAAGTTTTATATTTTTGATTTGGTTGCCAGTATATAGTTGGAAGTTTTGTATGCCCTCGACTAACCGATGGTGCTGCTGGTTCAGAGTTTTGGAGACTAGGGTACGGGGTGACTTTAATAAGAAGTGGTTTCACATTTATTTTCAGTTTAACATACGATAACATTGATGCATCGATGTTCTAGATAGGGGCATCGATGCACTACAGGGGGTAGGGGTGAAAAAAGATTATAAATGGGTACATAACAGATAGTGCAGAAGCAGTCAGTGTAAGCTGTAAAACTTTGCTTTGTTTGCTTGTTTTAGTAAATGAAGTGGTAGGACTTTGCACCCTACTTATTTCCAAAAAAAAAAATCTTTCAAACACATTGAATCTCATAATCTCCTCCGTACTAACATTACACACTATATCATTGTGTAACATTGACACCGCTCATTCGCAACAGTGTCAATTTTTTTTTCGTTGATTTTTCCTTTTGTCTCCGTGCTCCTTCCGCTACTCGACACATAGTTTTCTGCTGCTTCTGTGCTCTCTCCGCTACTCGACGCGTGCTGATGATTTTTTTTGTATACATGCGACGAAGCACATTTGCACGCTAGTATTCAGTCGGGACTCCATTTTTGTAAAGAGTTTGTCTAAATGCTAAGCCTGGTGTCAGATTTGGTTTTCTCTTCTTCCCCATTTGTTTTCATTAGGTTGATATCTAGCGGGTCACTGAGAGGAGAGGTACTATTTGTGAAGTGCCATCTAATCAAACTGCTTCAATATTGGAAACACAGGAAATGATACTGGAAAGTTTTGTGTTGGAATTTGACATACGGTCAACGATATTTACTGCCATCGAACCCAATATTTGTATTCCTCCTTACACGTGGTTTATAGTGTTAACCAACACCTTTAGATACAACTCTGTGGTTAACAAGTGATGTCCTCCATAAAATTCATACACCGAGCGCAGCGATCTGTTTAAAAATGATCGAAGGCCAAGCAGCTCATGAAGCAGAGGCAAAAAAAAGGCTAGTAGAAAGAAGAGGCGAAAGGCTAGCAACCCAAAGTAAATTCTCCCTCTTTCGCTCTCTCTCTCTCTCTACCCGAACCGAAACCCTAGATCCAGTTTTCCTTCCGACAAATTCGCCACCGAATCTCCTCCCAAAGCTCACCGTGAACCTGAACCTAGGTTAATTGCTAATCGCTTCAACCCTTGTGAGCGTTGCGCAATCCAAACCCTAGATTTCCATCCTGGAGATAACTAATTTGAGCTTGAGGTCTAACCCAAATTCTAGATCGGTGGTGAAGATGGGAACGGGAAGAGCGTGCCGTGGCGGGCTGTCGACAAAGGCTTTGTTTCCGTCTTCTTCCTCGTCCTCTTCTTCTTCGTTCTCGTCTTCGACTCCCTCTGAGACGGCTTCTACCTCCATTACAGAGACTGTTAACGGGTCGCACCATTTCAAAATTGCGGGCTACTCGCTCTCGAAAGGACTTGGGGTTGGAAAGTACATAGCCTCTGATTCTTTCTCCGTTGGGGGGTAAGGCCTTAGCTTAAATGGTCGATTGAGCACAATAAAGGATCAGCTAATGGTTCTCAGTGTAGCTATTTTGTTGATGGTTCTTTCGTTATTGAATTTTCTGTTTATTGATTGCACCATATTGCAGGAATCTTCCTGTTGTTTCTTGGGTGCCATGCGGTCCTTGTTGTGGAAAACCATAATGTGTCCCAAGCGTGGTGACTAGTGATAATTTATTTTTGAAAGATTTAGGTTACTGTCTGTTTACGTCGTTGGGATTTCATTGCGTGATAATAAGCTTCATGCCTGATAACTGGTTGATGACATTATATATGGTGATATTCTGGCTTTGGTAGAAAAGATAGCATGCATCTCTTTTGTGAAACTCACTGGATTAGTATGGAAATGCATAACTGACACCAATAAAAGATACAATAACAACAACAACAACAACAACAAAGCCTTAGTCCCAAACATGTTAGGGTAGGCTAGAGATGAAACCCAATCGTAGTGTTATGTTTCATTTCCCTGTATTTGCCGAGCCTATCACAACCCTCCTTTTTTGGCTTGGGTTTAGACTACATAGACGGAGTTGACACCGATAAAAATTAAGAGCTTCTAGTCCTTGGCGTAATTAATTCAGGTTCTTTTTTTTTGTAGATATGAGTGGGCTGTTTACTTCTATCCAGATGGGAAGAGTGCCGAGGACAATGCTCTATATGTCTCTCTCTTCATTGCTCTTGCAAGTGAAGGGGCTGATGTGCGGGCTCTCTTTGAGCTGACACTACTGGATCAAAGTGGGAAGGAGGATCATAAGGTCCACACTCACTTTGGTCGCACCCTCGAGGGAGGGCCTTACACGCTCAAGTACCGTGGCAGCATGTGGTATGTGACTAATTTTTTTTAACCTTGCTACTCAATGATGGTCCACATGCATATTGTGGTAAACGAGTTTGTTACATTTCCTTGGGGGTGACACTGTGAATCTCAGGCGTCACATATATCTGAAACATTTAATTGAAACACGAGTTTACCAAGATGTTTGATGACTATGAAAATAAATATTTTTGAGATCTATCTGGTATTAAACATTGATGATCTAAAATATTGGTGCTTGTAAGATACAAAGCATGGTGGATTATACTAGCAATCTGTATAGTGCATAAATCCGTGTACCTGATTGTTAGTATCCAGAGTAGAGCGATTGTTGCTGATAAGCAACATCTGAACATAGAATATGTGTGTATAACCAAATAGCCAGCACCAGCGTATAGTGATCGATACATATAATTCATACCAGAACATAGTACAATTGTACTAGCTATTTTCCTTTCTTTGAAAATGGTTCTCTCTTATTTCTGTCTGGACCAGTGCTGGAAAATGTTATTCAACGAGGCTTATTATTGTCATTAAGGTTTGACAAGCAATATAAATGACAATATTATAATGAGAACATTGTACATAAAAGAGTGCGGAGGGGTATGACGGGGCGAGGATTGCTGTGAATTTTCCTGAAAAGAACCTGTGTTTTTTTTCAATCCGTCTTTGCTTCATTGATTGTGAATTTTTTCAATCCGTCTTTGCTTCATTGATTGTGAATTATACAGACTCCCAAATGGGCTCAGCAAAAATTGATGACCGAAACCTTCTTAATATTAAATTCTGAATACATTTTTTTAAAATTTAATTTGACTCCTTTTTCAAGTACCTAACTAGCATTCATTCTTCAATAAATAGGTGCAGAAGCTAAGCTCACATTAATTTCAGCTAAACATAGTGCCAAATTAATTATACCAAATTTTGAACTATTTGTTTCCTGGATGTAACTGTTCTATAAAGTACTTGTCTAATAAGTGTTTGTAAATCTGATGGTTTGATTTCCAGGTTTTCCTTGAGTAGGTTTTTGGCGTTAGGAGATTTGGGATTGGTAATAGGGAGCTTTTTCATCTATTCAAACATTGGATATGGCACCGTTACTTTGAATTACACTCACATATTTCATTAGAATGACCCAAATTTATACCTCCCTCTAGGATAGGAATGTTGGATATTCCAATCAATTCGAATGAAGAGGGCCTTAACTACATAATGCAAGGGTTTAAGCAGAATATCTACCATATTCCACTATTTATATTTATTTTGTCACTTTATAGTGCTCTGCTGCACTCAATTTTGAATCTTGTGTATATATTCTGCCTTCTATACTCCACCGGTCCACCTAGCAGTCCGCAAGGTAAATATATTATAGAAAATTATTTTGCCCTCTGAGTGCATGTTTACTTAGATTGTTGGTGGGTTGGCCTTGCTGGGTGAGATGTCATGGATCTATTTATTTTGTTTCTCATATAAATTAATTGGTGATTTGCTTTGTTTGATTTGACCGTATACCTAATCCTCTGATAGAATAGAAAGCTTGCATGCAAAAGAAATAAAAAATATTGGCCATAAGATGTTTTGGACATTCAATTTTGGCTAATATCTTGTATTTTTGTATGTTGGTTGATTTATCTAACACGTACCTACATGGTATCTATGTTACTCAGATACTTCAAATACCTTACTGCATCCATATCAGATACTTGCCGCACTCGTATCTGGTACGATTTGCGTCTGATACTCCATGTGACAATCAAAGTGCATTTTTGATTTGTCACTTTGTTGTAAGGTTGAAATCACTTCCTATGAAAGTACCTTACCACTGTGTAATCTCCTTTTTTGTGCATAATTATACTTCGATATATATTCACCTATATATTATTTTTTGATATATTAAATTAATTTTTACTTAAAATTTAATATATATATATATATATATATATATATATATATATACACACATATGTACATAGAGAAGGGATCCGTAGCCTTCTCTTTCTAGCCTCTGATAGCCTCCGCCATTAAAACCAATGAAAATGATCGATCCGAACCGTTGAAAATATTCTCCACTCTAATTTAGATTTGGAGACCAAATTTTTCATTTTTTTACTATTTTATCGGAGGAGTTGAAAATTTATTTATCTAACGATCTAGAGACATTCAATTTTCAACCCATCCGATAAAATAGTCAAAAAATTCAAAAAAAAATATAAAATTTGGTCTTCAAATTTATATTAGTATGAAGAATGTTTTTAACGGTGCGGATCGGCGATTTTTATTGGTTTTGATGGCGGAGGCTGTTGGAGGTTACAAAAAAAGATATACATATAGTCCAATAGTACGAAATGAGATGTACTATGCATATTATTTTAGCTTTGCTCTATATGCACATATACATACATATACATACATACATACATACATACATACATACATAAACATATACATATATGTATACACACACGCTCATACATATACACATACACACATATATACATATACATATATATATAGAGAAGGGGGAATCCATAGCCGCTCGCAACCGCTTCATCATATCAAGTGTAAATATATATCAAAGTTTACATTTTTTGAAATTTTTACTATTTTATTGTATGGGTTGAAAATTAGATGTTTGTGAATCGTTAGATAAATAATTTTCAACCAATCCGATAAAATAGTAGAACAATTAAAAAAAAATGTAAAATTTGATCTCCAAGTCTATATTAGTATGGAGAATGGTTCCAACGGTCCGAATCAGTCATTTACATTTGTTATGATGGAGCAGTTGCGAGCGATTGGAAGTTAGGCGACTACGGATCTCTCCTTTCTCTCTCTCTATATATAATCGTGCTACTATGATTTGCAAAGCGTGATAAAACACGCATTTTGCAATTGTGGACCATTGGATCGCGCTTTGTGATGCATGCCAACATGATGATTCCATAGTCGCAAAGTACACGTGTTTTCGCGCTTTGCAAGGCATAGTAACACAACTCTCTCTCTCTCTCTCTCTCTATATATATATATGAGGAGGAATTCGTAGCCACCAAATTTTCAACCGCTCGCAATCGCTTCATGGTAGCAAATGTAAATGATCGATCCGGATCGTTGAAAAAATTCTTCATATTAATATAGACTTGAAATTAAATTTTACATTTTTTTGAATTTTTTAATTATTTTATCGGATGGATTGAAAATTTATTTATCTAACGATTTACAAACATCCAATTTTCAACCCTTCCGATAAAATAGTAAAAAATTCAAAAAAATATAAAATTTGGTCTCAAAGTCTACATTAGTATGAAGAATATTTTCAACAGTCCGGATCGACGATTACATGATGGAGCGGTTGCAAGCGGCTACGAAATTGATGGCGGCTATGGATCCCTCCTCTCTCTCTCTCTATATATATATGCATCCGTATCTTGGATTTTTTAAGTTGCCGTATAGTTACACCCATATCGCATTGGATACGATTCCGGCACCTGCCGTCGTGCAACATTGGGTATTGACTGTTCATTAGAGAAATCCTGAATTTTCAGCACCATCTCCTTCTATTCAATAGTAACAGTTTTGGATAAAAAAAAAATAGTAACTCACAGTTTAAGCCATTATTTGGCAGGGGCTACAAGCGTTTCTTTAAAAGAACCATTCTAGAAACATCAGATTACCTAAAAGACGATTGTCTTCTTGTGGATTGCACTGTTGGCGTTGTCAGATCACGCACGGAGGGGCCTAGAGTGTATAGCATCCGTGTCCCTCCATCAAATATGGCTGAACATATCGGCTGGTTGTTGGACAGTGGTAATGGAACTGATGTCACCTTTGAAGCTGATGGAGAGACGTTCCCAGCACACAAGTTGGTTCTGGCAGCACGGTCGCCAGTTTTCAGGGCTCAACTTTTTGGCCCAATGAAAGATAAGAACATGCAGAACATCACGATAGAGGATATGGAAGCACCAGTTTTCAAGGTTTGTTCTTCGTTTTATTTGCGGGGACCTGCTGTTCACTTCTCTTTCTCGCGGTTTGACATGTGGTGTAAAGTAAATTGAGTAGTTATTCCAGTAGAAATGAACTCGCCTTATCATCAGGCATAAAAGTGAGATGAATCAGTAGAAATTTGCCACTTCATGCATGGTTTATTTTGAGTTTTTTTTTCCAATTTTAAGTTTTCTTTGGTCAGAGATCTGACTGAAATAACTTTTCAGTAGTCATATATTAGCTAGTCGAGATTGGGATATTATTTTGTGTCATTGTATTTTGGGTAACCCTTGATAATTGCGCATTTTATTTCTAAAGAACTGAATCTGATGGGATCTCTGAATGCATTTTTTTCTAAATCTCATGGATCCCTGAGCAATCCTTCGAAGTTGTATTGAACATAAATCCATGTTAAAACTTGCTCTACTCTTGGATACTTTCTTTGTCTTGTTTTTGTGCTTTCCTGGTGCCAATACCAGTTGGTACTGATGTCCCGATTTCACCAGCCCATCTAAGTCTGATTTTGAGTAATTTTTAGGAAAAGCTTTAGGTTGCTTACCAATTGAATTCCACTGCTGGCTCTGTCCATTCTTTTAACTGTTATATTCAAATACTATCTCACTATTATGAGTGTATGAACTTGCGTGTTTATTGTTGGCCCATCTGCCTATCTTCTTCTGCTCGATAAATTGTAACAATTTTCTGTAAAATTTTGTGGATTGAATGCCTTATTTTCTTCTCTAAAACTCTCAGGGGTCCAAGTGGTATAAGCTCTTTCCTGACATTGTTTACTGGCATGCTTTGTTTCCCTTACATTTTTATTCAGGCTTTGCTTCATTTCATATACTGGGACAGTTTGCCAGACATGGAGGAGCTGACTGGTCTAAACACAAAATGGGTATGTACACTAATGGCACAACACTTGCTAGCAGCTGCTGACCGATATGCACTAGAGAGACTGAAGCTGCTATGCGAGAAGAAGTTGTGTGAAGAAGTTGCCATAAACACAGTAGCAACAACTTTGGCTCTGGCAGAACAGCACCACTGCCACCAGCTCAAGGCCATCTGCCTTAAATTTGTTGCCATGCCGGAAAATCTTAGAGGTATCCCTCTCCTTTTTCTTTTCACATGGTTTTCTTTGTGTGATGATTGCACCATTGAGCAAATCTGAGACTAATAGGTCTGGGAATATGAAAGAGAAAATAGGTTTGAAATGTAACCTCAGCTAACACGAGTAATTAAATAAGCCAAGTGAACTCCACAAATTTGGTAACAAACAAAAAGTTGAAGTACATCAGGGGCTGAATCAATGATGAAATGGAAATCAGAATATTGAGTCAATACTGCCGTCATATTTGTTGAATCATACAATGTATCGTGTATCGTAGTATTTAATATCGTATCATGTATTGTGTATCGTATCGAATCATTTAAGATACACTAAGTTATTCTAGAAATAAAATAATATAATTAGTTACGAACAAATTTCATTAAAAGAACGTTCCAATAAAAAAGTATATCATATTTCTGTGGCAAATCATAAATGCATGCTATTTGACCTATTCCAATTCCAGTTTTGTATTAATCAATAAACCTTAATTAATTTATTGATCTATTCTGTATTTGATATTATTGTAGTTATTGATCTATTCTACGGTATTTACAGAGGTAATGGTTTGAAAATTTGGACTTTGGAATAATAAAAAACTGAAGCAAGAACATATAATTATTATAATATAAGAAACAAAGTCAAAGCAAAACATTCTATTTACAGTGCATATAAATTACGTACCTGGCAATGGAAGATTGTAGAAGGAACTGTTGAGAAACTTAGGAAAGGGTCTTTTGGTGAAAACTGCAATTAGGAATAGTACAGAGATCTCCATGTAACCCATTTAGTCTGATCGTGCATGGAAAACTCCAAATTATTCCCTCTCTTCTTCCCATTTAATTGCAATTAACTTAGAAATGAAATTAATAATTATAAACAGAAGCTGATACTATTAGTTCAGAAGAATACAAGTCATTAACTTTCTAATTTTTTTTGTATCCTATTTGAGCAAGGACTTCAGAAACTTGAAGGCAGACTGTTATAATTTTCATCCCTATAGGCATATACCATTTCAAGATTAATATATTCTTTTTCTTTTGAGAAAAAAAACTATTACCATCTTCTAGAGACATCAGTGATTGATTGAGGAAAAGATTAATATAAATATTGACAACAATGTCCTAGAGTAATACCATCTTCTAGAGACACCACTGTTCTTTGTCTATCACTATTCACTATTCTAGACTGGATTTCCTCAATCGTCCACTAAATGGTGAAGAAGAAGAAAATCAAACAAAAATTAGAACTTAGCGATAGAAGATGGAAGAAAGGAAGCTTGACGATGTTGGCGATGGAGGAAAGCGAAGCAACAGCATTCAAAGTCGAAGGTGAAGGTAAATCTCCCTGTTTCTCTGTCTTGCGTGAGAAGCAACAGAAGATGAACAATAGTCAAAGCAATGTAAAGGAAGGCCACGCGATGGAACGGCGGCAACACCTTTCTATTCATATTAGCGTATAGGTGGATCGTACGCGGTACAATCCATGGTTCTAATGCATGGTTCACATAGGTAGGCCTCTGACTCGTACCGTATCAGATTTGTATCGTGAATCGTACGATACTAACATCTATGGCCACCGTTGTTAGACAAGCAAAACTCACATACACTATTCATGTCTTGGATCCATTGAAACTTTTCATATGCACCAGGTAATTTCTTATATTCTCTGATTTTGGTGTTGTTATGAAGGTGGTAAAGCCAAGTATTTGACAATTGTAAATTTCCTTGTTGTAAATCATCTTACATCCTTATTCTTTCTTATCAATGAAATTAAGTATTCATTTTTGGCAGCTGTAATGCAAACGGAAGGATTCGAATATTTGAAGATAAGCTGTCCCTCTGTTTTGACTGAGCTTTTACAGTACGTGGCCAAAGTTGGAGAGCACTCTATTACACCATGCCTTTACAACAGTGACCCTCTTGATGGAGGTGATGCCAATGGAAGGCGTGTCAAGCCTCGGATTTAATTCTAAATATAAATAGATTAATATATGTAATAATGACTTGACATGTTTTCGTGTAAAGATTCATATGCAATGTTGGTGCTTACTCTAATGTCGAATTGTAGTATTCGTGCTGGATGGTTGTAATTCTTTTCAGTAGTTGATCAATCTTATAGCTCAATGAACTTGTTGATGTGCCTGTAGTACATACAATTGCTTGCCTTAAACTGGATCCACTTTTGTGGTTGATCTGCATATTTATGAAACTGTAGTTCCCTATATCTGGTTCCCTATATTTCTGATGTAATTTTCTTGTGCACAATTGTGAATTTTTAACTTTTGAATTGTTTTTCTAGAGCATCGCTGTATTTCGCCTTTGTATTTTTAATTTTTAACTTTAAAAGTATTGTGGTATTTCGCATTTGTATATTTAATTTCAAAGTTAAAATGATTGATCAAATTGTAAAACTTGTTTTCATTTCAGTGGAGATTGAATTTTACAAAATATAGAAATTTACTATTTTTTAAAAGATGATGAAAAATTGATATTTGAATCATTCGATATGAATATTTTTTACCTCTACAAAACATAGTATTTTTTAAAAATAATATAAAATTTGGTCTTCAATGACATTTTGAAATGAAGATTAAGTTTTACGATTGAATGGATCATCTGAATTTTGAAATCGAAAATTAGGTGGAACATCGCTCGTTTGATGTTTTGTAAGTTATCGTCTCTTCTTGTTTCACAACATTCTTGATATTGACAATTTGGGGTCTATAATTTGTTATTAGTTTTCAATAAATAATAAATAGGGAAGTTGCGATTTATTTACGTGCATTGACAGTGCTGTTTATAGAAATGTCAGCTTAATTATTAATAGATCTCGACTCGAAAAACTTTCACTTGAAAACAATGAATGTTCATCGCAATGAAAAATTTGTTAGCAATAATCAGGATTAAATTCAAATGGCGTAAGCAAACAAAAAATATAGTTATGATTGCTCCAAAAGACTGAAACTTCTATTATGTCAGCTCTGTCAATTCAATGTTATAAAATATAGAAACTAAATGCAACACTAACGAAAAAAATATTATTTACAGAAAAAGCCGAGAATGTATAGCCACATTATTGTTGGGCAAAAAAATATTATTTACAGAAAATACTGAGAATGTATCACCATATCGGATATTCTAGTTTATTTGAATGGTTTAATTCATCGAGATTGGTGATAAGTAATTTTTTGAGAAATATAATAAAAATTAAAGTAAATCACTTTTTACCAATTTTGAGGGATTGAACTGTTGGATTAAACTTATCTCTTGTTTAATAAAATTTGCAAAACAAATAAGTACTAACCTTGCACATGAGCTTTAATGAAGTTACAGGTTGAAACATGTACAAATTGATGTTGCACATGCTCAAGCAATGCTTAAACATGCTCTAGACAAGTCAAGAAATGTTCAAGACATCAAATGATGACTTCACAGTGTCAAACATAGCACATCCTTACCATAACACTTCATAACCCGTCACAACGGGTCAGCAACCCGTCATAACGGTGCCCAACCCGTCATAATGGGTCAAGAGGAGAGAGGCAAGCATGAAGTTGGGATTTGGCCGAGTACAACGTTACAGTAACGCTTGCTCAAGGCGTTACAACAGAGGGTTTGGTAGGCGGCAATGATGGCTTGGTAGTCGGCTTGGTTGGAGGGTTGGGAAGGTTTAGGGTTTGTGTTTGAATTATTGGGGCTTAGAGTGGAAAAGACTAAGGTCAAACAATAGAACATATGCGTTTTCAATCAACAATTACAATTCAAGCTTTTAGACTTTACTCACATAACCAAAATTTAAGCAAGCAAGTTCTAGAAATAATAAAGCAATTCACAAATTAACAAAGAGCGAGAATAATAAAGAGAGAGAGTAGAGAGCAAGAGCAATCAAGAGAACTCAAGAACACGCGATTCAACCTACAAATAAACTAGGCCTACGTCCACGGAACTTCCGAAATCAAAAGTTCCTTCCGGGACGATTTCACTAACAAATATGTGTTCTTTACAATTTCGAAACCGATCTTTGATTTCTTCTAAACAAGCAAACCAATCTTCAATTCCTAGACCAATGCAAGGGGAAACATCACTCTACACGGTAAACGATCTGATTGACTACACGATCGAGGACAAAGATGCACTACTTGTCAACACAAATGTAGTACACCAAAGGCTAAAAACTAGCAAAAGAAAAGTTTTTGGATTGACAATTGACTATGAAAGTTATCCTAATGCTCTCAAATTTAGGTAGCTGAAGGAGAAGACTCTTTAGCTCTTTGTAGTAGTTAATTTGATGCTTGGAAGCTTGTGGAGGTATCATATAGTCTTATGGTTCGTCTATGCATCAAATAGGCCGAGCACTTCTTGGAGTCTTGGACTCTTGAAAATGACTTGAAGCGTTACCAAGATCTGTAACGCGTTGTGAGATCTGTTACAATGGGTTGCAAGCATTCCAGATTTTCCCTCATGTGTTCCTGTATCTGTCCTCTGGGCCATCTTGGGCAGGGACCCGTTACAACGGGTTGGGAACCCGTCATAACGGGTGATGAGGCATTACAACGCCTTGCTGAAGCGTTACAGTAACGTTGTGCTCTGTGAACACCTTCTCTACTCTGCCTCTTCTCTTTCTAACCCATTGTGACGGGTTGGGCACTCGTTATGACGGATTATTGACTCGTTGTGACGGGTTAAGAAGCGTTATGGTAACGCATATCTTTGTGAAGCCATCTCTTGATGTCTCGAGCATGTCTTGACTTGTACTAAACATGTTTAAGCATGTTTGAGCATGTGCAACATCATGTTGTACATGTGCTAACTTGCAACTTCACCGAAATTCATGTGCAAGGTTAGTACTGATTTGTTTTGTAAATTGTCAAACAAGAAATGAGTTTAATTCAACAAACTCTCCATTGTGGCAATTTGCAAAACCATATGTGATGTGCATAACAAATAACAAATAATGCACATCATAATATTTCTCCCTTTTTTTTGCAAATAATGACAAAAGACTCAAATATATAAACTCCCTCTGTGTTTTAGCATATATTTATAAACAATTCAAGTTTAATTTTGCTCTCCCTTAACGAAATAAGATTTACAAATATAGCATATGTCATCAAGTTGAATTAGGGTTTTCCAATTTAGAGTAAGAGAGGTAATTCATCAAGAGAATATATTTAATTGACAATTTCAATCACTCCTAACTTGAATCTTAACTCAAAATATTGATTAGTATCAAGAGTAGACAAAAGATAAAATCAATAATGTCATTGATAAGAAAAATGCATACAAGATATGGTAATTGATTTTCCTACTAGAAATGACATGAACCAACAAACTACAACTAAACATGATTTTATTGAAGCATAGCAAATTTTATCCTAATTTTTATTTTCTTTACTACTCTCTTCTTCAACTTCTTCCATCTCATATATTTGAGAATTCCAAGGAGTTGGAATCGTGAGATTAACTTCATCCTTGCCATTAAGCATTGCAATTATGGATATGTGATATATTTGTTGAGAGAGGTGTTGAATGTCTTCCATGATGATTGGTAAGAGGTTGGAATCAATTTCAGATTTCTCTCACTGCTCATGTTTAACTTCATCCTTGCCATTAAGCATTGCAATCATGGATATGTGATATATTTGTTGAGAGAGAGGTGTTGAATGTCTTCCATGATGATTGGTAAGAGGTTGGAATCAATTTCAAATTTCTCTCACTGCTCATGTTTAACTTCATCCTTGCCATTAAGCATTGCAATCATGGATATGTGATATATTTGTTGAGAGAGGTGTTGAATGTCTTCCATGATGATTGGTAAGAGGTTGGAATCAATTTCAGATAACTCTCACTGCTCATGTTTAACTTCTGTCTGATCAGTCTCAGACTCCTTCTTGGTCATTAGTTTATTGGTCTTTGATAAGTTTGATGGAGTCATTAGGATAATAGAAGCAAGTATTGCTGAAAGTGTCGTTTTGTTTATGAGGAATGAAGCTTTGATATTTATAGGCTCTTATTAAGGATTTCTCAAGAAATTGATAGAAGAAAGAAGAGATTTATTTTGAATTATAAGATGATGAAGAATGTAGAAGAAAAAGGATTTTTATAACCTTCAGAAGCCATATGTTACAGGAATCCATTACAACGGGTTACTTATCCGTTATCACGAGTTCCCAGCCGTTGTAACGGATCTCCTTCATTCTTTGTAACACAAGCTGCATTCATACTTCCAACGACTAGTTTTAATTCCCCCAATGACTATTTTTTGATCTTCTAACCCATTATAACGAGTTCCCAGCGGTTATAACGTTTCCCTGACCCATTGTAACAAGTCTTGTAACGCTAGCATTCATTCTTGCATTTAATAATGTTTTAATTTGTTGTTATGCTTCAAATTTGGTCTTCGACATTAATAGGGCTCAGTTCAGCTGTCATATGATGTTTATACTCATGCAAATACTCAGAATGAGTTGTGGTTTGGATAGAAAGATCAATTAAGGTTCATAAAACATATAATTCAATCAAAAAGAGACATTGAATCATACATTTTGCTACATGACTCTCCCTCAAACCAATATACAAAATGATAATCAAATTTGGGGGGGGGGGGTCTAGTGACTCTCTAGACAATCGATTTAGTATCACTTGTGCTTGAAAGAGCAAGTGGTTCCACAAACTTTCCTTTCCTAAAACGACAAAAATGCTATTGATGTTCAAACTTTAAACAAAATGAAAAAAAAGATTGCCTCAGTGTTAATTTTGCTAAGATCATGATTATTGTTGTTAATTGGTCTCTAATAGCTCACCAGTAGTTTATATTTATCATTAAAGTTCATTATGTTTCTGGGATGAGATGTTGATTGAGTGAACACATTAACTTTCTTTCTTTGAAAATTGCTACTAAAATTCTTATGATTATTCATTGCATTTTTAGGGTTGTCTTGGTTGAAAAGCATCTTCGTACCTTTTTCTTTGAAAATTATTTTCAAGTTTCTTGTTCTTATGTAGCTTATGAAATCTACCATACTTATCCTTAACATAAAGCTTTGGTGGTTGAGCCTTATGTTGGTTGGTAATCCTATAATCATTTCTAACTCTAGGCTTGTTTACCAACTTTATTGAATTAGGTTTGATGAACTTGATTTTCTTATTGTATCTTTTATCATACTTATAGGCCTGGTTCTTAGCTCGAATATGTTTGTCATTTGGCTTAGGTTGCTTTTCAATTCTAGAAGATTGTTCTTTTACAAATCCAAGACCGATTTTATCATGTGGACCTTGACCAATATACATCTTAACAAACTTAGAAGCCCAAGATGTGCCTCTTTTAATTTATTTTCTTTTTCAAAATTGACTTTGGTCTTAATGTCATTAACCCTAATTTGTAGCAATTCAATCTTAGACTTAAGATCATTGATCATAACATCTTTAACATCTAAAGACTTTCTCGACTCATCAAGTAATTTTTTAAGTTTGGTCACATTAAATGATTCTTGACTTTTATCCAAATCACAAGACTCATCATCGCTAAACTCATCATGATATTTAGAGAGGTCAAATACTACTGTATTAGCTCGGTTAGGGGCCTCCGATTCTTGAGTGCTTGTAGTCTTAGCTTTTGATTGAATTGTCTTCTCTTGTGTTTGAGCATTCATTCTGTCAAAGACTCAAAGATTTCTCCATTTTCTTGGCATCATCCATCTTTGTACGTGTTGAAGGTTTTTCCACCTTGTTGATAGTGACTATTCTTGGAAATTCACCTTTAATTAAGGCTTCTTCTTGTTCTTTTGCATAATCGTCATTAGCTTGAGCCATTTGCTTCAAATGCAAATCTTCTTCGGATCCGTCATCCCTTGTTCTTTTATGATCTCAAGCGCTATCTCCAAGCATGTCCTTGGTTTCTTTACGATGATGGCTAGCTTATTTTCAACTTCTCCTCCCTC